>MU107207.1:7842-61759 GCA_012274485.2 Sinapis alba | reverse complement strand
CCTGCACCCTTCCAAATAAAGGTCTTGTGTGAGAATCAGTAGGTTAATCAAAAACTTATAAGAATTACTATCACATACCACTATGTCTCCATTGGGTAAGGCACAGCATTTAGCCCTACTTCTTGCTACACCTCCAGCAACATTAGGATCAAAGTCTCCTCTATCTACGAAAGCACTAACACAAGGTCTCTTTTTCCCGGTTCTCCTCTTTTCATCTAGCTCTGTATCTGCCACCAGAGAGCTTTTCTTTGACCAAAGCGGCTCACCAGACTCTGCGATCCTAACAAAGAAATGAGACTTCTGAAACCTGGAAAGCAAGTCTTCTGTTCTTCTCTTATGATCTTCCATCCTCAAGATAGATTCACCATCAGATTCGTCTTTTTGTGAATCCAAACTTTCTTTCCCAGGACTGTCACCATTCTGAGTTGCAAACTGACCATCAGGGCTCATTTCTCCATCCCCTGACGGTGTACTCGTCCCATTGTCAGAGAGCTTTCTCTGTACAGTTCTGCTCATCACCTCAGCAACTTTAAAAGGGGTGATAATCTCAGCGTCTCCTTTACTCTCAGACAAGCATGCAAGGATTTGAATCTGCTCACCTAACAGTAGAAACAAATGACATTGATGTTACAATAGCTAGTAGCAGTTCTAAATGATGAAACGATTTGAGAAACAGTGCATATACTTACCAGGAAAGACAAAGGAGCGATCCAGGGACCGTAACGACTGAATATCAACGGACTCAGACCAGTTATCCGGGATCTCCTCTGTAATAAGAAGACATCAGATTAAAGTAGAGAAGAAGCTTAAAAGTTCAATACTTTTTAAAAGTTAGATGTATACTATATGGAATAGAGATCCATCCTTCTTCCTCAGACACATCTGAGAACCTCTCCATCCCAAAGCCACCAGTGTTTGCGGCGTTTGACTCTCCATTACCATCATCGCCGTCTCTAGATCCATCAACCAAATGATGATCCTCTACTGATGGATACTGCGGGAAAGGCTCTTCAGCTATCAACCCTTCCAAAGTAGATCCGGGCTTGGTCGTTTCAGGAGGAGGTTGAGGCGGAGTAGGTGGTGGTTCGCTCACTGGAGGGCGATGAGTAGCGGAGGAAGCAGATCGAAGCAAGAAATTCATTCCTCAAAAACTGCATCAAACAGAAGAGCTACGGAAGTGTTAAATTCAATTTCTATCTATCAATCAATCAATCTCCATAAAGTTTACAGATTTATCTCGCCAAGATCGTAACTTTATCTCGCAAAATCTTTACAGAAGAAGAAGAAGAAAGAATCAGTTGAATAAACGAGGAAACGAATAGCGTAAACGACGATCCAGGTCGTACCCAAAAAAATTGAAGAGGTTCAGCAAATGAAAATGCACGATCAGAGTTTAGTGCTTGTGATCTTGTTGGAGCAGATACCTGATGGAGTTTCCTCAATTGGATTGGATCTGTGGATCGATCTTCTTCGTCTCGACTCGAGTGTATATGATACAATAGAAATTAGGCGTGGAGAGCTAATCACCTCTGCCAAAATATACAACTATTACCGTAAACTTTATCATCTTCACAAAACCCCTTCCTTAGAATAATACTACATTTTGGGTTAAAACTACAAAACTGGTAATAGAATATACATGTAACTACATGAACTTTCATTAATTTGTTTTCGGGTCAATTGCTCATGTATTTAAACCAAACTCTCACCTATGTTTCAAAAACAGAAAACTACTATTTGATTTTGTTAGAGTTTGGTCCCAAGTAAATTTTTAACACTAGAAATAAAATTAGTTTATGGTGTGGAAAATCTTTGTCATTAGGTTCCCTAAACAAATCGTAAATGTGTAAACTAACCGTGGTGCTTCACATTGAAAGGGCAAACGACGACTAGATATTAGGCACATGATTTGAGAAGCTGGTGGGAGACACTTATTGAGTTACCTTTTCGGGAGACATGTCATCATAAACACACAAACTGAACTGGCATAGAAATGGTCAACTGATCAGTAGGTGATCGTGATGGTCTTGTAAGAACATCTGGCAAAAGAAGAACTTTTGTTTTTGAGTCAGCCATGGAATATATAACTTCAAAGAGACTCTGCAGCTACAATACATGATATGATGAGTACCAAAAAATAAGATAGAAACAGTATGTGTAGACCCGGCTTGGACATGGAAACTGAGATAGTTTCTTCCTGTTGATTTGAATAATTAGGGAACATCCTGACAGCAACAAGCCACAACGTAAGCAACTGTTTCCGGACTCCGTTTATTTATAATGAGAAACTTTAGCTTACACTAAAAAAATGAACCACTATTAAACCAACACTAGATGCAGATACTACTACTTAGTGTTGGTTGATACCTCTCTCTCCTTCCGAAGATTATAAGGAATCTGAATCTCCTGTGCAAACATTGATAGAATGTCTTCCTGGAAGAAGCGCCAGCATCAGAAAAGCAGAATGATATCAAAGATGAACCTCCAAATATGGTTAGAAATCGACAACCTAGTGATGAATTGATACGTCTGTTTCTGTTCTGAACTGCCCTCCAGTAAAAGATTATCATCAACATTCGACCAAGCATCAACACAATATTTCTTGGGGTTACTAGGGGGAACATACACTTATTTCAGAGGAAAGTTCAATAATGTGCTCTAGAATCTGCGAGGAGGAAGTTCCCACTACCCATTTTGTAGATCACTCTAGCCTAGCAGCTGCAGAAAGCCTAGATGGTATGAAGGTTTTCTCGCCAAGGTTGAGTGATTGGTCGCGAAGACATGCTTGACTATCTCCCGGGGAATGATAAAGTTATGGATGATCTGAGAGCGTTAACCCTTAAATTTCATGTAAAACCCGTTTTGGCTCCAAGTCTCTACGTGCTCTATACATATCTCAATCTCAATACTAGCATAATTTGCTTATATATAATAGCCAGGCCCAGCCCACAGCATAAGCAAGGTAATCAAAGGATTAGGTCCCAAAAAAAATCATAGTTTTTTTTAGCTTAAATAAATATAAACTGAGTAGGACCTTTAAGTTGTTTGGGCCGTCGCTGATAATAGCCACATTATTTGAGTTCCAAGTACTGGACTGAGTTCAGAGTTCGTTTTTATCAGAACTCTTAACCATAAAATTAATGATAAACAATCTAACCATGAATTAAAACAGAGGATGTAAAAAAGAAGACTTTATAGTTCCATATTATTAACAACCGTAGGTTTTCTTTTGTTTTCTATTATTGGTCAACAACACAAATCATAACTTTGTTACTTTGAGTTGATTCAAAACTTTATATTCTTTCAAAGCGAAATCAAGTGGGTTGGAAGTCATGATTATTATTTACTCACATGTTTAGTTTATGAGGAAAGTGTGATTAAAGTAGCTGCGATGATTAAAGTCATAAAGTGTGATACTGAAATGCATTGAGATACCCATGTACGAACAGTGTACTTGCGTTTTATGACTTCCAAAACTTAAGAAAACGTTAACATAACTTTTCTTCATCATCTTTTTAGTTCGTCATGGACATTATACCTAACTTAAGAAATGAATGCGTCACAAATAGACTCAACTTTTGTTAGTGGAGTAGTCACGATTCACGAATGTCCCCACGTTAAAAATAAATATCACAAATATCAACAAAATTACAAAATCGATTTGACTTTTTAGCCCAAGATTGTCGTGCACTTCAATGCATCAGACTAGGACATAGTACTACATAGGAGTACACTCACGTGACGAGCGCGTTACGTTGTTCCCACCTCAAATTCCACCACCCTGCGTCTTCGGATTTTTTTTTTTTTTTCTAAATTCCACAATGGGAATATTCGATATTATTTTTAAAATAATACTATATCACTAGTAATTATTAATCACAAAATCTTATCCCCGACAAGTTCAAACAGCCGTACTTTGTTACTCCCTCTCTTTCATATTTAAATTTGTGTACACAGATTAGATAACATTTCATTTTTGCATATTTTTCATATAAAAATATTATTATTCATATACCTAACCATATCTCAACCAATAAAAAATTAAACTAAAAAATAAAATTAATAAATTCTGCATTGAAATACGAAAACGACACTTATTTTGTAATAATTTTTCTCCGCTAAAACGACACTTAATATGAAACAAAGACAGTATTATCATCATATAGTATATAAAAATGGCATTAAATTTCACACTAAGAATCCTTATTTCATTATTTGAAACGAAAACACACAAAACGTCGTACTACTAAGTCCATGATAAGAATTATTTGAAACGAAATAGTGCAATAAAATTTTTAAAAAAACAAGAGTGATTAGCCAAGGATGGTGGTTTCGGCGATCATGGAAGTGACGACATAAGGATCCATGTTAGAAGCTGGCCTTCGATCCTCGAAGTAACCTTTGCCTTCTTTCTCAGTGTCTCTACCAACTCTCACCGAAGCTCCACGGTTCGCCACTCCCCATGAGAACGTGTTGATATCTGCCGTCTCGTGCTTTCCTGTGAGACGACGCTCGTTGCCTTCACCGTAAGCAGCAATGTGTTCTTTGTGCTTCACCTGAAGCTTCTCTATTGCTTTCTTGATCACTGCTAATCCTCCGTCGTTCCTCATCGTCTTCGTACTGTAGTTGCAGTGTGCTCCAGCTCCGTTCCAATCACCCTGAACCAATGCAACAATATGTTACAACAACACTACTTACAATCAGGACCAGCCACGAGAATTAAGAGGCAATAAACATTTTAAGATGTTAGCAAAAATATATATATTGTAAGATAAACTGTAATAAAATTTCAGTAATATCCTTATATATGACTAAGTCATGGTTTTATCACATAAGGAAAAAAAAATACTAAACTAGATTAATTAAAAGTTAAAGATACATTTTTTAATTTTGTATTTGAATTGTGAGTTTAGTGATTATGATTTAATATTTAAAGGTGTAATTACAGTTTAGGAGTTGCGAGTATTTAAAGTTTTTCATATTAAATGGATGCTATTTTGAGAATTTTGATAATTGAATAATATGTTTTGATAAACTTTAAAAATAAGTTATTTTGGAGATGTGCTTTAAAAGAGTTTATTTCTATTGTTTGAGGGCATGTGACCTACGTATAATAGTTTTTCGAAAAGCTAAAGATAATAGTTTTTCGAAAAGCTAGAGATAATGTTAAGATACTAACCGGGACTGGTTTTGGGTCGAAGCTGACATTCACACCAGAGATCTCAGTGATCCTCTGTCAATAGAGAAGTATGATTACCATTAGCAAAGCTTGTAGATATTCACAATAGAACCACTTAAAGTAGAGTACTACCTCAAGAAGGTATCTAGCGACCCAGACTTGATCACCAGCACTAATACCCTCCACTGGACCGACTTGGAACTCCCACTGTCCAGGCATGACTTCTCCATTGACACCGGAGATGCCAATACCTGCGTAAAGACAGGCCTTGTAGTGTGCATCCACAATGTCACGACCAATGGCTTTGTCAGCTCCCACACCACAGTAGTATGGACCCTATGTCATAATATTAGAAAGTTATGTAACAAAAAAGGTGTTGTGATAACATTAGGATCAGTTGATTGTTAGATGTACCTGAGGACCAGGGAAGCCACCAATAGGCCAACCAATGGGCCAGTTCACACCCTTTTGCATCAAAGTGTACTCTTGCTCAATCCCATACCTTTTTGAGCCACAGTGAGAGAGAGAGTGAGTGTAAGTATACATGATTGATTTGCAGAGAGATCAAAGAAGAAGATATTACCAAGGCACCTCCTTGGCAACGTTGGGATGGCTGAAGATCTTAGCAGCCTTGTGTCTCTTGTTAGTCGGAATTGGATCTCCAGCCGGTGTGTAAGCATCACACATCACCTGCATATATCACAATAACCAATTTTTATTCTGATCCAAATTGTATTTAGTCACACTGATCATATCAAACCAACCCTACCAGGATGTTGTCGCCTCTCCTGAATGGATCACGGAATATCGCCTGAGGGCTATAGATTCATTAACAAATACAAAACAAGATGAAGATTAAGACAAGATTAGTGTTAATGCTTATACAGTAGATAAACAGAGATAAAGAGGATCGAAGAACATACTAAAGAATGACTTCACTGTTATCTCCGGCCGCCTGACCGGTGCTGGACCCGTCGTAGTTCCACTTGGGCAGCTTTGATGGATCGCTCACTGGTCCTGGAAGTGTCTTTATCATCCAGAAAAAATCAGATCGATCATACAAGAAACAGAGAGAAAATAAAAACAGAGGATGAAAAAACAGAGTATCAAATTTACTCTGGCTTTGCTTCTAATATCCATTCCAGATCCACCGATCCTGTTCATTCAACATTCATACGAGAAAATTACAAACCCAGAAGACGACAACAAAGAAAGAGACAAGCTTTAAGATGTCTACGTCAATCTCATCGAGACAGGACAGCGAAAACAGAGTGAAGTGAATCATGTTTAAGCGGAAATTGTCAAAAACATAAGAGATAAATAGCAAAGGCAAAGCTTTTCGATCGCAGCAATAGCAAAAAAAAGAGATAACGAGATAATGAGACTCATCGTGAGAGAGAAACAGAGAGAAGGGAGATGAAACCATATGTATTCGGCGATGATTTGCTTGGTTGAGTCGGAGAGGTTGAGGTTGACGAGATCTGAGAGCAGAGACATGGCTGCGTCGGAGAGAGTAATAATAATCAATGAGTGTTGTTTAGGGAAGACGATCGATACAGCTTCTCTCCTGAGAGTGTTTATAGAGCTTTTTTTTGTTTTCTTTCTTTATTTTTATTTTCAGATATTTACGTTCAATAGGAAAAGTTGGTGATTTATTTATTGTTGTGTGGGCAATATTACGTTCTTGGAATTTTAATAATTAATTAATATGATTATATCGATTCAGTTACGATTTCTCCTAAGATTACATAATACAGATTATGCAGGAGATTATGACAACAATATTTAAATTAAATTTGAAGCGTTTGTTTGTTATTATCATATGCAGCCGAAAAGGTTTAATTACCACGAAAACTGATTATGAAATATGAAAACTAGAAAAATATTACCAAAGATATTTACGAATAAATCAGTAAAAATAGAATTGTTGATGAACACGTAAACGTAATTAGGTACGAAATGAAACGAGTTTAATGTATCAGTGAATCAAGCCGTGGACCTTTTAAGTTTTAACCATCTTTTTTGTTTGTCATAAAGCCCATTTTGTCACCTTTTTTGTTCTGGTGTGTTTAAATATGCATATGACCTTTTAACCACAAAAAGTAAAACTAAAATACAATTAGACATGACCCAGATTTTTAATCATGACTTAACTTGGATTCTTAATCATCTCATATTTGATAATTTTCAAAGCAAGGTTTCTTAGCCAATGCCAATATTCATGATCAAAATTCATGTACATTAGATCACATATAAACTAAAAGATCCGTGCATCTTATGTATAACCAAATATTAACAAACAAACTACAACTGATGGAATCAAACATGTGAAAGAAAATATTCTCATTCATCATGTGGAAACATAACTGCTCAAAACATTTTCATTCTCATCAACACATTAATTAGCAAAACAAGTTCTGGTTATAGAATCTTGAATCGCATAAAATTCAATAATAAGAATAACTCTCTTATTAATCTCTTAAGGAAAACTCACTCAAAAACCTTAAGCTCTCACACAATCACAAAACTCATTAAGTTATGCAACACACTTGCATCTCCTTATATATAACTCAAATTACCTAAACTCATTAGGTAAAACATATTTGAATATTTTCTTAATCCTTTAAACCATAACTCGGTAGGATTAGGAGTTAACTTATTTCTCAAGTTTCCTTTTTCCCTCAAGCTTAATCCAACATTTTCCCCCTTAAGCTTGAACTCCATTTTCGATAAGTCTTCAACACCTTTCATCTCTTTGAACTTAAATCTTCTAAGTGCACCCGATGAAAACACCACAATCTCTTGTTTGCACAAACACCACGTAATTAGACATCCACCAAATAAAAAATTATGTCCTGCCATACTTTTGCCATCATCTGTGGCACCATTATAACTATGATTAGCTTCAGCAATTGGTATTTCCTTATCCGTGACAAACAATTCATCCACGTACACAGCCATGATAAGAAGATTATCTTTTTCCTCCTTTTGATACAGTGACACTTCGTTACATGTTTCTATCCATTGCTCCTTGTTTATTATCACCAAAAACTGTACACATTCTGTTTTTGTGATAAGAACAAAATCACTCAGATACGCTGGCCTCACACTCATTCTCGTTGATCTTCTAAACTGAGGTTGTGACCATTCTTGTTCTTCATCACCATGGTCAACCTCATCGTCATTATTCTCTTTTTCCTTTCTGTCTAATTCCTCTTGATTTATCATGTTTTCCCTCATAACTCGAGGGTTCTGACAACCATCACTTACGACCTCTCTTAAGCTAATAATAAACGTTACAAAAACCCCACAACTTTCTTTTCCAGAATAATCTGTCTTTGCATAACCAATGTAATCAAAAACTCTAAACACCTCAACGTTTTGTTTCTTCCCTTTCAATTCTTCGTATGAAGATCTTTCAACTAACGATCTGCTTGCTATCTTATTAATTAAATATATAGCACATCTTGTAGACTCTCTCCACATATATTTAAGTGCACTTATGTGCTCTAAGATACTCTTAGTCATCTTTCTTAGTGTCCTATTATGCCTTTCCACCACTCCGTTACGTTTAGGAGCGTAAAGTGCAGTCAAGTATCTCTTAATACCGTGTTTATTGTTGTAGTCTTGGAACTCATATGACACAAGCTTTCCACCTCTATTGGTTTGTAACATTTTGATCAAAGTTCTCTTTTCTTGTTCAGCAAGTAACTTGAGTTTCTTGAACTTATCCAATACCTCACTCTTTGAATAACCCTTCAGACGCTCAACCTCTCTTTTCTGATCATGTAGTTTGATAGCCACTTCCTCTAGCTCAGTGAACAACTTTTCTGTAAACGGTTTTTCATTGCTCTTAGACGTAACGGAGTCAACAAGTGACATAAGCTTCTGAAACTTCTCAGCCTTCTTGTGCTTATCTTTGTTTTTGTTATCAAACAATATCTTTTGATTGTCATATAATTCAAGAATCTCTTCCAGAAACTTATGGCTCTCACTTTCTGCTTCAGTGTTGTCTGCAATGTCAACTAGATCCTCCACATGTGATGGCCAGATCTCTTCGTATTTGGATGACATGAGAAGAACACTGATTACAACTAGCTGCAGTTTTGTTCTATGTACTGGCTTAGAAGACAAGGACTGATCCATGATGTTCACGGTGAGGTAAAACAGTTCGGGGTTTAGCTCGAATCTGACACATACATCTACCAGCCATTTAACCAGAATAGATCTCATCTTCTCGTTAATCTCAGGTTTTGACCTCGTGTAATCTCTTGGACGCCATTCACTCTCAACATACTTGTAGAAACTGTAGATATCTTCCACATATTCAATAGCTTCAAGGTCAACTTTAGCATCAACATAGTCTATATCAACAATCTCTTCTCTCGATTTCTTCTCAAAACAGCAAACAGTCTTGCTTCTCGCGGTAAGAACAGATGTGTAAGAGACATTTGTTTTCTTCTTAACGGTGGCGGATTTCTTCTCATGGAAAGCAACTAAGACATGTTCTTCATCAATGACTGAGCTTATCTCGATAACCTCTACATCTTTAGGTTTCTCAACTCTTTTCTTTGGCTTTGGTACTGCAACACTCTTCACCACAAACTGGACGTGTGGGGCATGTTGAGAGCATGTATGAGGAAGATTTATCTTAGCCGTGTCGTTCTTTGGGTAATTTCTTCGAACAACATTGCCGATATCTTCAAGAACTTGACGGTTTCTCCTTTTCCCAGCATTCTTGTCATCATCTTCCACAACAACAACACCCATGGTTTGCCGAGGAACAGTCAGTCGAGACGCCATCATATTCTTTATTCTCGTTAGATTTGTTCTCTTCTTCTTATTATTCGTTTTTACTTTCTTCTTCTTCTTCACTCTCTTTAAGTCTCTCATAGTTTTGTTGGTTTCTCCTAAGCATTTTATTGTTTCCTCCTGAAGCTTACTCACTTCATTATGAGTTATCAACCACTCTTCCGTTTGTTTCTTCAAGTTGATTTCCTGAAGCTTAAGCAATCGATCAAGACAATTTGATGCATAATGTCTGAGCTTTTTACTTTGATAATACAGAAGAGGAAAAATGACTCTCTCTTTATCATGCCTTTGGTTGTATGAACCGTTCTTATGGCTATTGGATCGTCGACTACCTCTTGCTTCAACTTGTTGTTCGTCCTCCTTCAACTTTGTCGTTACAAGTTCGTCTCCCATTGCTCGGATTCGATGAATAGTATCTGTGGTGAACAGTACCTGTGAATAGTACTTCGTCGATGAACAATGCTCATGGTTGATTTCCACCCATGTATATTCCAATTTTGTTTTACCCTTCTTCTTCTTTGTGAATATCAACCCAAACCTTTTACTTAACACATGTGACATGTAAAACTCTTGTATACACCATTCATGATCTTGCACCACATTAACGTAAACCTCCATGTTGTCTTTTCCATGTTTAAAGTCCACCTGTTGTTGTGCCTTGTCTCCAGGTATAGCAAAACAGTTCCTGAACCTCCATCTCATCTTCGTCTTCTTCTTCTTCTTCTTTGCACTCTTTCTCCGCTTCTGAGACAGATTCTCCATGGATGCAACCAAATCCTCTTCTTTCCCCTTTTCCTTTAGCACCAAATCGACTACAGTTTCAGATACCATCCATTGTGTTATCTGATAGTTCTTCTTTGACACAGTCACCAACAGACAATAGTTTAGAATCCATTCGCTCTTCTTCAGAGATCCATCAACATTGATTTTCACAGCATGTACGGTTTGGGTTCCCTTCAAACAATTTTGAGCCTCCATCGAACGTTTCTTCCACCACTTCTTCTTCTTCCTCAAATTGTTTGTTTTCTCGTTGCTTATGGATGCAAGAGGTGCATCTTCTCTGTCACAGCCCGTCACCTGTGTTTTCATATCTGATTTAATCAGTGGAATCTCGTTCTTACCTTCCATCGTTATCACCGGCTGGATCATATTCAAGGTTGGTTCATTACTCACAATCACCTCTGATTTTTTGGTCACCTCTTCTTTCGTTTTCTCACTCTCGAGGGATCCTCGATCCATCATCACGATGATTCTATCGATGCATCCCATGATTTCATTCATGCCCTCTTCAAAGGATCGAACCGCTCTGATACCAAATATAGAATCTCGAATCGCATAAAATTCAATAATAAGAATAACTCTCTTATTAATCTCTTAAGGAAAACTCACTCAAAAACCTTAAGCTCTCACACAATCACAAAACTCATTAAGTTATGCAACACACTTGCATCTCCTTATATATAACTCAAATTACCTAAACTCATTAGGTAAAACATATTTGAATATTTTCTTAATTTTTAAACCATAACTCGGTAGGATTAGGAGTTAACTTATTTCTCAAGTTTTCTTTTTTCCCTCAAGCTTAATCCAACAGTTCTCGCGGTGAAGACGGTTTCTTCCGCCGGCGCTGATGTCACGCTTCGGAACGTCGCCGGTTTGAGTGCCTTGGACGAGGCGGTTCGTCGCGGGAACTCGGAGATAACGGAGGTGATTCTCCGTCGTCAAAGGCGTTCGGGGTGGTGCAGATGGAGACGGAGGCTGCCGTATCTGATCGCCGTTCTTGGCCGTATGAGAGACTTCTACGTGGAGATTTATGTCGGCTTCGAGAGCTCCGTGATCCCGTTCTTCGGAAAGATGGCTCCTTCCGACACTTACAGGATCTGGAAGCGCGGTGGAGATGTACGCGCCGATACGTCGTTAACCGGGTTCGACCGGTTTAAAATTAGCCGCGCAAACCAGAGTTTTCTTTTCTTAAGCGAAGGAGAGGAGGAGATTCTCCACGTGTCTCCCGGTACGTTGCTTGTGTTGAACAGAGACGCTGAAACGATATCAAACGCTTTTGAAAACGCCGGTGAAGCGGTTAGCGAGGGAGAGATGGATGTTACGAAAGCAGAGCTCGTTGAGATGAAGAGCTGGCGACGGCGAGAGAAGGTTGAGACCGTTGGAGAATGGAAAGCTAAAGGCTACGAAGTCAAGAACGTGAGTTTCAGTTCTAAATCTCGGAAAGCTGTCGTCTTCGCCGGAGAAACAGAGCGGAACTCTGCTTCGGACATTCAGAATGGTCGGAGTTTCTCGGAATCGTTAACGAGGCAGCTCAGTTGTTCCAACGTTGAGGAGAAAGAAACTCAATCTTCTTCGTCGTCGAGGAGGAGGAGAAGAAAGTCGGTTTCTTTACCGGCGGCGGAGGTTCCTGTGGCGGCTTCTGTTCCGAGGATCAATGAAAAGGAGACTGTGAAGAAGAGCTTGAGTCCTTCGGTTTGGTTAACGAATGATTTTCCTTTAAAGACGGAGGAGCTGCTTCCTCTGCTTGATATTTTAGCCATTGATGTTGAAGCCGTTAGGAGAATGAAGGAGCTGCTGACCGTTAAGTTTCCGGCGGGAACTTTCCCGGTTAAGGTATAAACTTATGAACCGAATTTCGCCAATAACAGTTTATTATACGTGTCGAAATGCTATTGGATAACTTAGAATTAGCGGGCAACGTCACAAGGTAGGGGACACTAACCGGTTTTTCGGTTTGGTCTCCCATTTTATTTGGTTTGCTTCGGTATGGTAGTGTTTTAGTGGAGATTTTAATCTGTTAAATGTTTTCCTTTCAGCTTAATTGGTTCTAAATTACGATTTATTGGGGAACAAATAATTCAAAAATGAAAACCGGTTTTTAATTTGTTTTCAATCTTGGTTTAACGGGGTAAACCAATATTAGAGAGCACTCCTTCCGTTTCAATTTAATTATCGTTCTAGGAAAAAAAAAATCATTTCAAAATAAATATCATTTTAAAATTTTAATGTAAAATTTATTAATAAGATTTTCTGGTTTATTTTTCTATTGGTTGCAATATGGTTAGGTGTATGGTAATTGTATTTTTATTTTAGAATTATACAAAATTATATACATTTTTTCTTAATAACGATAAACCAACTTAAAACGACAATTAAAATGAAACGGAATGAGTACTGATTAGTTATTATTTTGTTTTTGGTGGGAACCAGTTGTCGATACCGGTGATACCAACGGTGAAGGTAGTCATAACATTCAGCAAGTTCGTGGCTCTCCCGCCGAGGGATCAGTTCTACACACCACTGTCAAGCCCGAGTCACATCTCAGCTGGAGTCGAAGACCAATGTGACATGGAATCTGATACAAGAACCTCAACTTCACGACCTTCGTTTACTAAGCCATCTTGGCTGAGACTGAAGGCTACCAAGAAAAGCTCACAGCGACGGTTGAAGAAGGAGCAAATGGTGGATCCATTTGCAATACCAGCAGGGTATAAGTGGACGAGCTAGCAACTCAGACTAATCAGGTAATCAAACTATTTTGGGCTGAGTGTTTCGATGGGCCAATGTTTTAGGCGTTATAGATGATTAATAGACCTATGTGTTTCATTTTGTTGTTGTTGTAAACTCGTCAACCATGAAGAATCGACCGCGCTAAGTCAAAGAAAGATAATTACGATGTTTATAATGTTCTTGATCACCCAACTCTCGTTGATGAGTAGTCTTAGTTTTTCTTCCATGATAATAATAAGTGGAGTTGCAGTAATAAATATATAACCAATGCATAGAGTGTGTTTCAAAAATAAAAAATAAAAAAAAATGCATAGAGTAAAATAATTGATATGAACGTAGGAGTACATGTAAAAGTATAAAGCCCATTTTTTAAAAACATTTCTAGAGTATTTTTCCTACCAAAAAGTCCAAACTATTTTAAGTTAACTTTCTTTTAAAAAGTAGATATTTTAATGCGAATTAAACTCATAACTCTCTTAGATCACTACTAGATAATTATTCAAGAGTTTTAGTTCGTAATTAAATCACACTTTAAACGGATGATCACTTTCGTTAACTTTTGAAGACGATGCATTTGTTTTTCTTTTCCTTTCATACGTACATAATAAAAATATTTGAATTTTTTCAAGGAAATATTAAATATAAATGATAGGAACTTAACAAGAAAAAAAAAAAAAGCGAGGGAGAATATTTGGAAAGGTGAGCCATATTAACTTCGAAATTCAAATGTATATTGGGAGTGACATAACCCCACCAACATGCCTTGCTTTCTCTTACAAACCTCATAAATACTAAATTGAAAGCTCGTGGGAACATTGTTCCTTTAGTTAATCCTTATCTTACTCTGTATCATCCATAGTTACATTTGTTTATTGTTTATATACTCGTATTACAAATAATTATAAGTAGGAGTATAAAACAACTTTTTACTGTATATAAACACCAGTAAAATACGGAATGAAAACTTCGGATATTATTTCATTCTTATTTTTTCGGGGCCACAAATGGAGTAGTTCAGTTTATGTAATAAGAGACCAATTAGTTCTTGTTTTTATTCTATCATAAAATAACTAAATGCATATTTAATGGATAAGAAACATATAATATTGATTTAAATAGAAGAGTTTGAGGTGGTTAGACCACATATTTATATGTTTTCAGAGACCAATTTGTTAGCCCACTGCAACAACGAATTTCTTGGATTTCATCTGAGATTATTTTGATAATTGATATCATAAATATGTATATATATATATATACATACTAGTATAAAACAATTCAAATTTAACAAGAACACATACTTATACCTATATTCAAAAAAGTATTCTATAGAAACAGTTCAAATTTAATAAACAACCTCCTTTTTGGTATGGGGTTGTTGGTCTAATTTAATGCTAGTCTCTTCTTCTTCAACCATCTTCATATTTATATCTTCTTATTCACTTTCCAGTCCCATAGACTTTCTAAAATAGCCACATTCTTCTTCTTTTCTCCCTTGATTCTTCTTCTTAGTACTTTTGTTTTGACGTTGCCTAAGAGTTTTGTAAGGATCCAATGACCTTCTCCCGTAAAGTAACGTTTTTGTGCCGACAATCATTTTACTATACAATTTGATTTGATGTATAGCTGATGCTACTTTTTTTGTTCTTGATTTTCTGGAGCTGCCTAGTGATGATAATCGGGTGAGACTGGTGTTTATGTAAAGGTAACGCGAGATATTAGTGCGGTTCAATCAAATGGTCGTACTCCTAGCTATTAGAGATCGGTTTTGTTCGATTGAGCCGTGCCAATATCACGCATAAAACCAACATGGCAAATATGGTTATTAACCTTAAAGGTATATTGTCAATCTTCTTAAAGGTATATTGTCAATCTTTTTTAAGATTATTGTTTACTATTCTTAATGATATCCAATTTGATACTTTCTTAATAATTTTTTTTTTTTTTTTTTTTTGCAAGCTTTCAGGGTACATGATGTTAACAAGTAACACAATCCCCAAAATCCAAGTACATGGGCGAAAACACTTCTATTTTTAGAAACCATCAAAGGAATTTCAAGCAAAGAATATATATAGTAACATGCTAAGAGAGTAGAAGTAGTAGCTAGATTGTAAATGTTGTCATGGTTTACAATAGTGAGGATGTTGCAACAGTACATAAAATTTATAGTTTAAATTTGTAATTATCTGCACTTGTGTTTATAATTTTACTGTGGAAAGACATGTCTTGTTTATTTATTTATTTAACAAGTTTATGGTTTAAAAGCTTCTTCGTTAAATCATACGACAATTAGGAAGTCTGTTTCTGGACTCTCAATAAGCAATAATAGGCAATAGCCAATAGGGTTTAGATCTATTAAATTTCATCAAGTCGTTCAATATTTTCTGGAAACATGTTTGTGACAAAACGTAAACATTCTCCGGAAGTATGTTAGATTATTCATAATTTAGTAGAAAGAAACATTCTTTACTGTTATCAGACGATGCTCAACGACTTGATCAACTATGTGAATCATAAAATTCAAACATGAAAGTATAATTATTTTGATATACAAAATAAAGAGTCGTCCTGAAGAGTAAAGTGATACAAAACTCAATACAGTATAATCCACGAAAATAGTAGTGGTGCAATGAGATTTAATGAGAAACAGAAAAGGAGGACATGTGGGAATTAAATAAAAAAGGCATAAGAACAAGGACTCTCTGTCTGTCATAGGACAAACCAAATGTGACCAAAACATTACTTCTTTGTCTCTCTCATTAAACCACTTCACTAACTATTTTTTGCATACATTTATTAATTTTCCCACCCAAAACCCCACTAGAAGCAAAAAAAAAGAAAAGAAAAAGTAATACTACACAGTTGGAATTCAATTGAGAAATAACACAGTTTAGAGATCAATTGAGAAATAGTATCAAATTTTCTGAGCTTTATTTATTAAAACTTACAAAATTATAATCCATATGATATTTGAATGCTTTGAGAACGCTACAAAGAGAAGAAAGGGTCAAACTTTCTATAGCTTATTTCTGTACATACAAAGAGAATTGATCTTACAACTTTCCTGTTTCTTTTTTATTCTCACTTGCGTGCAGAGTGATAGAGCTCAATGTACTCAAGTGCAGGACGATTCCATGACCAGTCTTGCTCCATCACCGTCTTACACAGAGAGTTAAACCACTCTCTCCCATCATACCAAGCCGATATCGCCCTTCAAGAAAAAGAAAAAAAAGACACACCAAGTTAACAGTAATGCGCCAATCAACGAGAGTATTAGTTTACATGTTGGTTGTTATACCTATTCAGAGCATAGTCCACACCAGGAGCATCAGCTCCATCAAAACTGAAGCCATTAGGCTCTAGAACTTGAGCTTGTGCCCTTTCTTTATCATGGTCCACATCAAAAACCGTGTCATAGAGTCCTATATTGAACAAAGATGACAACGTTAAAGCCAGCTCGGTCTTAAAGGGAATCATGTAAAGCTTTAGCTAAAAAACCGTTACCTCCAGTTTTTCTTACGACAGGAACAGCACCGTATCTCATGGCTATGAGCTGTGTCAGTCCACACGGCTCAAATATCGACGGTACAAGAATAAAGTCAGCCCCAGCATAGATCTAAAGAGTAAAACACACAAAAAGAGTTAGACTCAGCAAAGTAGTGAAACAATAGTTCTGCAAGTTTTTTTTTTACCAAATGGGAAAGAGGTTCATCGTAGATTAGAACAAGCCGAGCACGATCACCGTGAGTAGAATGCAACTGCTTTGCCAAGTTCACGAAATCATTTTGGATCCTTGGATCAGGAGCTGAACCTAGCAATACAACCTGCTTTCAAGAAAAGTGGTAAGGACTGTGAAAACATGTTCATGACAAGACCTTTTGAGAAAGGCTAGAAAAGAACCTGTCCATTGCGTTCCAAGGTACGCCAAATAGCGTGTTTGATCAAATGTATTCCTTTCTGGTGAGTTAAGCGTGTAATGATTCCTACTAAAGGAAGATCAGCGCTCTTTAGTCCAAGCCTGTTTTGCAGTTCTTCCTTGGCTGCTCTTTTGCCTTCTACGACGTTCTCTGAAGTATAAGGCACCTAAGCCACCACACAAAGTAGTCAGTCAAACATCACAAAAGATGTAGAAAGCCATCTGAAAGGAGAGAGATGATGCTATGAAGCTTTACCGGAATGAAGCTATCGTTGTATGGATCCCATATATCAGGGTCGATCCCGTTTACTATTCCGTGAAACTTGTATAAATGTGGAGAGATTACAGAGTTTCCAGCAACTTCCTTGGCGTATGTCCGTGACACCTGATGTATGTGGTTATTTTCAATCTCTTTGTAAACAGATGTGTTAAAAGAATAATGTTTTCAGGACTTAACCGTTGTAGCTTTGTCAGCAAATGTCATGGCTTTACCAATGGCACCTGCCCCAAATTCCAAGTTATGGATTGTGAAGACAACACGTGTTTTAATCAAACCGTAATGCGTGTAAAGATCCTTGAACAGCCATGAAACTGGAGCACTGGACCAGTCATGACAGTGAAGAATGTCCTGTAGATGTTGAGACCACAAGTTAGAACAAAGTATCAAGACTTTCTATTAGGGTCTCTCTATATGACGAGTAGACGTACTGGATGAAAACCTCCTTGGAGAAGGAACTCAAGAGCCGCGTGACAGAAGAAACCAAATCTTCCTGCATCATCTGCGCAACCGTAAACACATCCTCGCTGGAACAATCTGCAAGAGTCAAGCAACAACAACAACAACACTTCTTCATGCCATCACGAATGGATTGTGGAAATAGCTTAAAGAGATATGCATAAAGCTTTAACCCATTCTGAGGATCTAAGAAGTAAACTGAAACGCCTTCCACTTTTCCATGCCAAACTTTTATCTCCGTTTCTCCCCAGTTGTAGCTTCTGTTGAACTGCAAGTCCTTCACCTATTTATTCACACAATGTAAGTACAAAGAGAGATGCACAACACAAAAGTGAAGTGAAGGTGGAAGATCTTACAAAGTTGTATTTTATGCAATCATACTTTGGAAAGATGATATCAACATTATGGTTTAATTCTTGAACAGCACGAGACAGACTAGTGACAACATCACCTAAGCCTCCAACCTGCAAGCAACAAAACATACATAAACCAATGTTTTGGATGGTTAAAAAACCTCACGGTCTTACGGTTACCTTTGCAATGGGTGCCATTTCGACAGCAATATGAACAATGTGCAATGGTGGTTCCTTGGCAATACCTCCCACTATAGGTAAGTGGTAATCCAAACCATATCTGTTATCAAAGACTCCACCATCTTCTTTCTCGGAGAAAACAAAGTCCATCATGTAAGCATCTAATGGGACCTTGGCTGGAAAAAAAGAGAAACATTAGTCACATTAGCCTCTAGAATGGTTTATCTTTTACAAACTGAAAGCTTACCTGAAGTCTTAACGTGCGAGCTTCCATCATCAGCTGCTTCCATTTTCTGAGGTGGCAAAGGACCCAAGCGATGAGTCCAACGATTAAAAGAGCCTCTAAACCAAACCTCAGGCTTTCCATTCAAAACCGTGTTTGAAGGATTGTAGAAAACTGTCACAGGTCTTCCCGCTTGAATCTCTAAAGGCTCCGTGTAAACCACATCTTTCTGAGAAAGCAGAAACTTTTTCAGTGTTCTTTCCTTAGTTTCTGCTTTCAAACGAGCTGTTTTCTCCATCTGCCAAAGAAAAAAAATGATGAAGATAATGTATATATAGTTAGATGTATGGTTAAAGAGGATAAGCTGGTCACTTAACCTTGACACGCATAGCCTCCTCTTTTAACCGTCTCTCCTCTTGAAGTTTCTTAAACATCAAGCTTTCCTCCTCTGACCAGTAAAGCTCTTCTGGAGTTCTTAGAGGAACAAGTGCGTGGAAATCTTGGTGACTATTGTTGTCATACAGAAAGGCTCCTTCAGGCGGTCCATCAGCAAAGACCCAGTCAATGACTAGAGCACCAACGGGCACTATGACTACACATCAAAGTGAAAAAGAACAATAAAACAACTGGAGAAACCTTTAGCTCAAGAAGATAAAGAAAGCTTCATATATATATACCATCAGCGAACCACCAATCTCCGCTCTTTAGCTCAGCATCAACAAGCTTTTCAACAATAGATAACCCATCAACCCAGTTATTAAACCCTCCATGTATCCAGATTTCTTTGGCATACGCTAGAGGACCAGAGCCTCTATTGTAATATATCTTCACTCTATCTCCAGCTTTGAAATCGCTTGGCTCGATGTACCAAACATTCTCAGCTGAGATAACAGCTTTCTGAAGAGCTGGTTGGAGCATCTCACGTCTCTTCTGAGTCTCCACCTTTGCTTGCTCTCTATCAGCTTCAATGGCAGCCTTTCTCGCTTCGATTCTTCTCTTCTCTTCCTCTTGCCGCTCCCTCTCAGCTTCTTCCTTTGCTAGCTTCTCTTGTTCTCTCCATTTCTCTTGAAGAAGGAAATTCTCAAACTCGACTCTGTCCATCCCACCTTTTATCTCTACAGAGAAGTCTTTTGAGTCATTGTTGTCATAAACGCTCTGCCCGTTGAAAAACACAAAGTCCATCTTATAAGCTTCTTTGGGGATGTGAAGGAGACATGACAGCCAATCTCCATGGATCTCTGTCTTTTCCAATCTCCTTGAGAAAGATTTCCATCTCCAGTCGTTAAACGCCCCCATGATCAAAACATCAGGTTCGTTGTTCAGAGTTGATAGAGTCCTGTTGAGAAACACTTCTATGTCTTCATCAGGTTTGGCCACAAGAGGATACACAAACATTCTATCACCTCTTGCTAAAGTTTCCTCTGCAAGCGCTTCTATTTCTTTCCTACGAAGATTCTCTCTTTCAGCTTTTAACTTTTGTTCAAACAAAACGTCATCCTTGGTTGGTTTCTTCTCCACCTGGTCACTTCCATCTAACACATTCCTCTTATCCAAAACATCAGAACCTTGTTTTTGTACATCAGCTTTAGCTTCAGGCAAGTTACTGACTCCTACACCCTCATTAGTTACTGTGGAAGTTGCATTGCTATCTTTTTCACTGTTCTTCTTCTGAGTTCTTTTCTGAGCACTTCCTACTGTTGTTCTTCTCCCAAATCCTCTGGGAGATGAGCTTTTAGGCCCTGAAGCTGCCATTCTTCCTTGCTTCTTCCTCGAGAAATCTTTGTAAACAAAAAAAAAGGACTGAATCAGTAATCAACAATGAGGAGTTACAATAGTCTGTGAATGTTAAACCTGCACTTGCTGTGATCTGATGCAGAAACCCATTTGAGTTGTATTGGCTTTCCAACGAAGCAAGCTGAGAGCCAAACATGTGGATGGTTAGAAGCCAGAAAAACTAATTAATCCACACAAGAAGTAAACTAGCTGAATATCATATAATCAAAACTATAAAAAGATGTCACATTTTCATTCCTCCAAACCAGTGAATCTTCAGCTCATGCTCTAACTTAAAGCTTAATAAGTTAATAATCAACAAAATCTTCTCCCTCTCTTCAACATTTTGTTTTTCAAAATGCAGTGAGGATTGATATTTTCAAAAGAAATTAACTCACTTCCTATAAACAGTCAATTCGAGATGGGGCTTAAAGTTGAGATTCATTCCCAATCCAGAGACCCTACCAGAGTTGAATCTCCTAAAAGATACTAACTTTCTATCAAATTTCAATCCAACTAATCATTTCCTAATCGAAAAGACGATCTCACTGACAGAAAGTAGAACACTTTGCACTTCAATTCCCCCCCCCCCCCCCAAAAAAAAAAGTAAAAAGTAGAATCCAAGGAGCATAGAACTATGGTAGAAATGTAAAGGAGAGTTACACTAGAAATGGGGCGAGGAAGAAATCCAATAAAAGTATTGATCTTGAGCCGACCCTTTTGCTGGAAACCCGGTCTGAGACTCGTCGGTGACTGTATCTGCCAACACACTTCCATGACTGCCCGAAGAAGAAGAAGAGAAGAGAGATAGAGAAAGGAAGAAAGTGTGTGTGTACGTAAGAGGTATATGCTTCTGAGAAGAGAGAGAGAATGTTTGTTGTTGAAGCATCCCCCTCCACTGCTTCACCACACCATTTCTCAATCACTGAAACTAATCTCTAATTATATTTTCTATTTTATTCCTCTTAATTAAGGGAAAGAGAGATAGGCCATGTGTTGGTTAGTATTATTATTATATGACTGAACACGACTTTAACTTTTGTAATGAAAAATGTTTTATCATGTGCTTAGTAAAATGTGATTCCTTCTTCTTAGCTCGTGACAAAGAAAGATATATTGCTTGGCCGGTGCATAAGCGTCACGTGTTAACCAATATCTGATTTTACAAGTCCTCACCACGTCAAGCCCAAGCGGATTCTCTTTTCCAAACACTGACCGTTGATTTGAATCGTCAAAGCGTCTACGTGTACGAACAAGATACGAAGTTTTGCTCTACTCACTCTCAAAACTGTTTTAGAACATTGGTTAAACATTAATTATCAATCATCAGAGACAAACTCAAAATTTCTTAAAATCTCTACATATCACTGGCTGCTGCATCTTCCAAAGATCTTGCCGTCTTGGTCAAAAGTTCACATCATCTCTTTTTCTTTCATTTTCTTTTACGTTCACCTCATCTCAACCTCATCACCTCAACTCCTCCTAACTAATTTTGAATAACAATAGAGTGAAAAACAATAACAATACATGATGATGATATGTGAATAAGAAGTTGAGACATGAAATACTGACTAGATTGAAGAGTGTATAGGAGGAGTTGGTCTGCAGAGGATAGGAAAAGGAGGTTTCAAGTTTTTAGCATAGGTAACCACTTTGGCTTGGTACTCAACAAGAGGTCCATTGAAAAATTCACGAGCCATGAACGTTATGTAAGCTTTCCGAGTACCTCCACCAAGCACAATCACTCTCACAATTTCAACCAATTCAACAGTCTTTTCCTATATATTATATATAATGAGAAATCCATAATGAAAATCTAATTAATTATTAAGAGCATGTTTATTAAAGGTCTCTTAGGACGGATCTTTTAGCGGAATTTAATAGACGGTCCATTAGTTTTTTACTAAAAAAGATTTAAGAAACGTCTCTTAAATATCTCTTTAACTTTTTTTTTTAGTAAAAAACTACGAGAACATTTCTTAAATTTCGCTAAAAGACCCGTCCATATAGATAATAGATCCTCAATAAACATGCTCTGATGAGATAGGTTGAGTAACAACCTGAGTGTCGTTGAGTTTCTTAACACAGAGGTTGGCAAGATCAGTCATCAACTCCCGATTAGTCACGTTGTCATACACTAATGCTTCCAAATCTTTAATTGGATAGTTTCCACTCAGAGGTTCATAAATAAAACCCTAAAAATTAAAATTAATTAGACAAAGTGTCAATAATCATCGTTTTTCTAAGAATCAATAAAAACAAATTAATTAATTAACCTTACTATGGAAAGCCCTGCGTCTTTCGAGACGGTAATTCTCATACTCTTCCTCGTCAGAGAACAACTTGCTATCCTCAGGATCTGATTCGTACTCGCGTCCGTCGTAGCTGTCGACATCCCACTGCGGTTTACAACCCAGTTCCGGCACGTGTCTCTCACTGTATATCTTCTCTTCCTCCTCGACCTTCTGTTTCTTCATGGCCGACGCTGCATTTACCACCATCGATTCGGTAGTCATCACCGGAAAAACTAACAACCTCCAAACACAATTTTGGGAATCCTATTATATTATGCTAATTTGATTTAGCTTAAAGTGGACTCCAAGCCTTCTATATTTTTTATATAAAACCCATGTCAAAGCCCAAAAAGAAAGTATTAGAATAAGCCCTTTATATATTTCTGTTTCCTTCTGAATATTTTTTTTGATTTACTACAATTCCGTATTATTTAATATTTATTTAAAAATATTTTTATCAAAATAATTTAAAATTTCTTAATATTCATTTAAATTTTCATCCTCTAAAAGATTTTATTATTTTCTATTAATAATAATACATACAATCATAATTATTATTAGTGGTTGCAGTTCCACCCATCTAACATGTGATATTATTAAACAAAAGAAAAATATGTCACCATCAAATTTCTTTCAATATATCTTTGAACAACAATCTTATGCTTAATAAATTTTTGTTTCTCTTATTCGATTGTTTGTGCTGTAAGTAAAAAGTTTGAATTTGAATTTGATGATGAAAGCCAGTTCAAAAAAAAAAAAGTCTGAATTTGATTCGTTTCTACCGCCTTGTGTGATAAAAAAAATTCTATTTAAACGACTCCATATATATAAGTACTAAGTATGTTTTGTCGCTTTCTGCATGTGCTTCTTCAACCAAATCAAATCCTGGAGGCACTGCAACCGTCATGGGTAATATAATAGCACACAGCTGAAACAGAGCAGTAGCCGAGACAGCAACTGCGCCAACAGGAGCATGCGTAAACGGAGTCAAATGTGTAACTAGCCTGGCATCAAACAGCTTCATCAGGATATCGGACATTGCGTCACATAATTCTTCACGTGGAGAAGACAAATCGCACGACTGTATAGGATATGCCGGAAGTGGAAACCAAGCAAAGAGGTTATTGAGCTTTTCAGATCACTAAGTCATAGCTTGTGCGTACTAAAAACTCCAACAACGGGTTTAAGGACAGAACAATTTCAGTCCACTTCAAGAGTTCAATTGCTGAGGAAATCTTATTGAAATAAAATTGAGGTTAATTGGCAAAATACACAACTAAATTAACTAACATAATAAATTCTATATTTACAATCACTCTCACAATTACAAATATTTTATCAAAATAATTTAAAATTTCTTAATATTCATTTAAATTTTCATCCTCTAAACGTTTTTATTATTTTCTATTAATAATAATACTCACAATCATAATTTTTATTATTGGTTGTAGTTCCATCCATCTAACTTGTGACATTATTAAACAAAAGAAAAACATGCCATCATCAAATTTCTTTCAATATATTTTTTCACTCTTTCAACAACAATCTTTTGTTTAACAAAATTTTTATGGCTCCATACATATCCATCATAATTTCAAATATTGTTTCACCCTATGAAGATATATCACATGTGTGGATTGGAGATGTAAGAAGAAGAAAAGCAAGTAAAGAGTTGAATGAATTTCTCAACCATTATATCATAATCTATGTGTACTATGGTCGCCAACAAAATGTTTAAGCAGAGAACAATTTGAAGTCATCGCATGAGTTCAATGACTGAAGACATCTGATTGGAATGATAATTACTAGAATTAATTCACAGATACACAATGAAAATGAGTTAACAAAATACATTTATATCTACAAAAATTTAAGAGAAAATTTGAAATGTAAACCAAAAAAATATGTTTGTCTTTACAAGATAATATTTTTCTGTCCAATTTTTGTCTTTATTGTATGTTTTGTTTATCAAAGTTAATGAAACAAATAGTTTTACAAACTCCCAAAAATTATACAAAATAGAAATAATGGAAAATACCTAGTATTATTATTTTGAGTTCTAAATTTGTTAAATAAAAGTTTCATATTATTTTACTGATAACAAGGTTTATATTTTACAGTAACTGAAATAGTAGAAATTGAATTCTATATCATCATGATGGTGTGCAAGAATTATGGAGGAACAAGTAAACCAAGTGGCGATTATCATCACAGTCTCATCAACTCAGATCAAAACCATGGAAGCAGATCACTAGAGAGTGAGATGGTCCTATTAACCTTGACATATCCATTCACAAATCTCATCATTGTCAACACCATTTCCATCATCATAGAACATTGGTTAATCATTAATTATCATCATCAGACACAAACTCAAATTTCTCAAAATCTATATCATTAGCTGCATCTTCCAACGATCTTGCAGTCTTAATCAAACGTTCACCTCTTCTCAACCTCATCATCACCTCAACTCCTCCTACCTCTCTAGCCATCTCCAAACACTTCTCTAACTCATCCACAAACCAGTTCATCTCTTCATACTTTTCTTGCAAGGAAAGTTTTGCATCCGTCAACTTAACCCTAACACTTTCCTCCCTCCACATCTCAGCCATTTGCAACATCTGCCTCTCTTCCTCAGTTTCATTCCATATCCTCCTTGTTTCTGCCTTCAGATCATCGATCCTCGTCACCAGTTCCTCGCACACCTTCTCTAGTGTGTCTCTTTCTCTCCTCAACCGATTTGTTGTTGATTCCATCTCCAACACCTTCTTCCTTAACCTAGAATTCTCAGCGTTAGCTCTTTTCCTTTCTTCCCTTTCTTTGCTTAACTTCTTCTTCAAGTAATCAAAAAGTGAATCAGCATTTTCTCCCCAGCTTATTCTTTGGTTTCTTATACCATTTTCCTTTGAACCAAACTTCTCTGTTTCAAGCTCTTTGATTCTAGATTGAGCCTTCCATAGCTCGGCTTCAAGACGAGGAACGAGGCTACGGTCTACATTCTCTTCTTCTTGAAACTTCTCATAAGGTTCAACGGAGTAATACGTTCTGAATGATCCCAAGTCCCACTTAGTTATACCCTCCATCTGCAACATTGTAAAGGCAACGAAAATCAACGTTGAGAGATCTCAGAAACCAAACCAAATGATCACAAACCTGATGACTAAAACGTTCTGCATCGTCGTCTTTAGGAGGAAGCTTTTGAAGCCTTGACGCAAGCTTCCTCGCAGAGACTTTGAATCCTTTTGGTTTCTGGTGACTGGAACGTTCGACGGAAGAGATGTATATTTTCCGGCGATGAAGAGAGAGTGACTCGTCCCCGGTGTTCATTAGGGATATACAAATACAATGACAATTAGGAGTTGACCGTTCAGGGACAAACATGATATAGAATTATATACACTGTATTAGTATATATCTGGATTTACATTGAATCATAATGCAGAATATTAAGAAACAAATTAAAAACGTTTAAGACAATGATTTGGTATCACTTTTGGTCTCTTTGCGTCTATATGCGCAGGTTTTGATATATACAATATATATTAACACATAAGGAGAAAATAAACTAAATCAATGCCTATGATACAGTCTAAGCAACAATAAGTACTGAAACTAAATCTAATATTTTCTTCCAAAAATGTAAGTTTACCAATTTCGATCTTTTTATTCTTTTAATTGTAGCTGAATATATGTTTTCATTTACCTTTTATTCTTTCTTATTATTATGATATGTTCAAACTGTTCTTTGGTTGATGATTGATGAACAAGTTTTCACTCTCTTTCTTGCCAATATATTTTTCACTTCCTCATAAGTATCTTTTTCTGAATCAACACTACATGTATGCAGATTATAAAGAAACAAAATCTGGTCTTCAGGAAAAGCTCATTACTACCATGCATCGTTTTATCTACACATAGTTAGATTGGCTAGACTATTGTGATTAGTAACTGAACACAAACCAAAGAAGGTCTGCATCAAATCTCTATTTGAATTAGCACATTTGCAGAACCAACAAACTTGGAAAAGCTAAGTGTCAATTAAAGAGCAAGAACAATGAAAGTAACAGAAGAACCATCGAACAACAAAACTAAAAACCAGAGAGGGACAAGAAACCGCAAGTTGGCAATAGCATCTTAAACCTGTCTTTTTAAGACAGTTGACGCCGCTTGTAACGCACCATCACATTGCCTTTAACACCAACCACCATAGCGTTCCAGTCAATCTCAGGGAACGGTGAAACCAACTCAAGCTCAAAGTTCCTCAACAAATGACTCCATATAGCTTTGATCTGCAAGTAAGCAAAGGGCTCTCCAAGACAACCATGCCTACCTCCACCAAATGAAATGTATGAAAACGCTCCTGCAACTTTGTCCTCTTCTCTTCCCTGGGAGAATCTATCAGGGTCGTATGTGTCTGGGTTCTTGAAGATATGCGGCAAGCGGTTGGCAAATGCAGGCGATGTTGCAACGATATGACCCTTTGGGATGTCATACGTTTTACCATCCCTGGTTGTGACGTTGAAATCACTGTGAGATGCTCTCATGAGCATGATCAATGGAGGGTGAAGCCTCAACGCTTCCTTAATGCATCGGTAAAGAACATCCATCTCTGATAAGATATCATGATCAATCTTGTCTCCATGTTTCTCCATTAGCTTCTTCTGCTCATCCAAAGCAGCTGAGAAGTATTCTTTATATTTCATCAGATAAGCACCGGTCCACGTGGAAGTGATAGAGCTTGTGTGTTGTCCTGCAAACAGAGCAGCGATGAGCAAACCCGTTACCTCGGATTCAGTTGTCTGCCTACCGTCTTTGTACTTTGACTCGATGAAACACTGTAACATGTCGTTCTCTGATTTGCCTGAACGTTTTCTCGACCCTATGATCTTTGAGAAGATCTCAGAGAGCTTTTGTCTGGCACGGTCACGACGACGGTGAGCTGGAAGTGGGAGGTATGGGAAGAGAACACTGATGGGAAGCATTCCATTGTCAAGGTCATGGAACAAAGCGGAGACGTCATCAAAAAGCTGGTCACGAACTTCTCGACCTAGTAGACATCTACTTGCGGTTAAGATGATGAGACGCTCTAGCTCATCCTTTAGATCAACTTCACCACTCTCTCCCCATTTCGAAAAGTAATCCTACCAAAGAAACAAGGACAAGCTATATTCATATACAGTATACTCACTCACAAGTGAAAGTAGGCATGGTCGTTTTTATCCCACCCAAAATCCCTACCTTGACTCAACCAAAAAAACAAATCCTATCTAAAAGGTTATTTAAAAATAAAATAACTGAATGAGACTTAAGAGCTTAATACTTTGGAGTTTGGGTAACCCCGAACCAAACCGAAATTTGAATTAAGATCCGAAAATATCTGAAATTAGTTAAATATGTTAATATTTTTTATATATATGTAAAGTAATTTAGATGTTTTAGAGTATTTTAAAGATTTTTGTAGTTTGTTTTATTTGTTATTTTGAATATTTTTTAGTTAGTTGAGATATTTTAACTAGTTTTTAATTAGATTTGTGAAAAATTCATATATTTTGAGTATTTTTTCAATTTTTAGTTTGAAATAAAAATATTTTTTCATATCCAGGTTATAATCCGATCTGAACCAAACCCGGTCTAATAATTAGTAAAAACCAAATGAAACTTATTAACACAAAATCCGAATCAACCAAATCCCGAACGGCTATGCCTAAGTGAAAACACAAAGATTGAAAATGTTAAATATACCTCAGCTTCAGTAACCATCATGTCCACATAACCCTTCAACTTATTAACTCTAAGTGCCTCAGTGAAGAATCTGAACTGTTCTTGACGAACTGAGTAGTCAACATCGAAAACAACTCCAGGACCAAAGGTTGGCACATTGAACTGGTACACTTCCTGCTGGCTGAGATCAGACTCAGAAGCTTTGAAGAAATGAGAAGAGACTTCAGGACCAATGAGAAAAGTCATCTTTTTGTGAAGAAGGTTCACTGTGAAGACACTTCCAAGGTTAGGGTACTCGTCTCTTAGCATAACAATTGGGCCTTTCAGGAACCGGAGAAGGCTTCCGATGAGTGGTGGCCAGGCTTGGAGTGTCGGAGGAAGACGCTTCTTCTTGGAATCGGAAGTGAAGATGAGTTTGGCTATGACGAGTGTCGCCGTTATGACCAAACCTGTCTTTAACAGCTTGTTGTCTGAATCTAATTCCATCTATCAAAAGAAAGTCAGAAACGAGAACAGATCGTGATTGATCTAATAAAGTTTAAGACTTTATAGAATTGAGCTAGTGAAGAGTGACAAACAGAGCTTAAGAAGTAGAAGGAGAATGCGGAGAGCTTACATTGGAGGAATGGATGATCCGAGACTCAGAGCCGGCGCCTGAGGAGGAGGAAGAAGAAGAAAGAAAGGTTTAGGCTTTGAGATTTGCTATGACGATGGAGAGATGAGATATCTTCGCTTTCGACGCTGACTGAACCTGCTGTTTTCTCGCACGTTTCAGATTACTCTTTTTCCTATTTATTGTTTTTTTTAATAAAATGAAATTCATATGTTATCCACGTGGCGTTCTTAACGGTTTTGTTGAATGGATGGTATATAACAAACATTACTGAAAATCAACGACTGGTTTTATTTTTACATTTTTATTATTCAGTTTTTCTTTCTAATGTAT
Organism: Sinapis alba; assembly: GCA_012274485.2. NCBI lineage: Eukaryota > Viridiplantae > Streptophyta > Magnoliopsida > Brassicales > Brassicaceae > Sinapis > Sinapis alba. The sequence goes on along the minus strand of MU107207.1, from coordinate 32,113 downwards.
CATTTTAGAGTTTACTTTTTGTTTCATGAAATCTGGTTTAGCTGAGGATAATGGAAGAAGATTTTCATTGGAGAGGTTTTGATTGAAGCATCTACTATTAGAAAAAGAACTAATTGAATAAGTATCTTAAAATGGTGACATACACATCTAAAACTATCTGATAGTATATTATATCTTACAATTTTGAGATAGCTATTCAATTATTTATTTTTAGATTAGATAATCAAAACTAAGAATCCCTCCAATAGAGATGGTCCAAAAAGAAAGGGAAACCACACCAACATTAGAAACCAAATAAAAAACATAAGGAGTTTTATGTCTGCTTTGTAAATTCTCTCTTTTGCCAAGGAGTTTCTGATTTTGTTATCCTGGGCTTCTCTTCAATCTGAAGGCCTACTTATTATATTGGGCCTAGCTACGTTTATGATTCACAATATTAGAACCCTTCCGACACATGAAAAATATTAGGATAGTATATCACCAGATCGGAGATTGTGGCCTGCTAACATATTGTATAACAAAGAAGAAAACCAACTCGTTCGTTGTACCGGTTCATAACCAGACACAGCCATTCTCCCAGCATGGTTATGCCATGATCGGTTTACTTAATCAATTAGTGATTTTCTTTGGTCGCACCGGTACGGTCAATTACGAAAGTTGTACGTTGAATGAATAGACCGCCGAAATTAGGTAGGCTTTTGTCGTCAAGTAGGTATGTTCATATTAATTCATGATTCTTGAAGATCTTTTATTGTACCAAAAAAATCTTCATATGGAAGCATATTATAGGTTCAATTGTCAATGATCTGTGATTTTATTTTAAATTATACATAATTCATGCCATACTATAAGGAGCTTATAGTAATAGCATGCATGCATATATTATATTTTGGTTCGCGTATACTAAAACAATTTTTGAGATCACAAAACTTAAAATGTCAAAAGATATGGCAAAGCTTAATTAAGGATAAGAATAATCGATAGACAATCACATGGACATGGGCTATCTTTGAATCCATATATTTAAGTGAATGATTAACTAAGGAAAATATTGCATGGATTGCGATTACCATCCCTAATGACTCAACAACCGGATATATATACATGGAATTAACAAGAGTACTTGAAATTTATTAGTAAGATATGTTAAATATTTAGCTGTTAGTGTATCACTCTTAACTAGTTAATGTAGTATAATAGTAAGACTAGCTAGTATTAAACTCAAACTAATATTCGTATGCTTTGCTCGAGTTCAAGAAAGATTAAAAAATTATTCTTTAACGATAAAGTTCCGCTTACGATGAATTTACAGTAGAGTAGCGTATGGAAATATATTAAAAAGATCGCAAATCTCAAGATATATCCTCAAAATATATTAATCGAACTATTACTGGTTTTAGTAGACTCTAATGTGATCCAATAAAATACTTAATATAGTATTGAAATCAAGTACTACTCTCGAATCTCGATACTTTGGTTAAAACGTGAAAACTAATTAAGAAATTATAAATATTTTATTTTTATATTAAAATAAGAGAAATTCCCTTAGATAGCACATTTTAGTTTGTTTGTCACAAAAATAGTTTTTAAGGAAAAAAAGGACCAAAATTTTTTTTTAGAAGCTAAAAAATTCATTTATATGCATTTATATCCATAGGGTTAACTAATTTGCACTTTAGGGTTTAGAGTTAAGGGGTGGGTTTGGGGTTAGGGTTTCAAATTTTTAAAAAAAAAATCAAAAAAAATCAAAATTTCAAAAAAAAAAAAAGTCTATTTTGATCATTTTATTTTTTGAGGGCTATTTTTGTGACAAAAACTTAAAAAGGTTATTTAAGAGAATTGCCCTTAAAATAAACATGTTAAGTATTCAAAATACTGCAGAGTATTAATACTCAGACATATTGAATAAATATGCATTTTATATTGAATTTTGAAAAATATAGATCATAAAAATGCTATAACATCTCATTATAAAGATTGTTATTTCTCAATTATATATATTAACTAGTAAATGTTGATATCTGATTTTTCATTATATTTACAGGGTAAGACTAAAAATACCCTTCCAGAATCATTTTTCAAATCTAAGAAATTACAATGATTCCGCTAGTACTGCAGGTTTTCCACTACTCAAAAGGAAAACAATTATTATTTTATTTTATTTTATTTAAGATTATATTTTTACATTATTTTTGTAATCCTATTCTACTATTCATTTAGTTTCTCCATGTTACCACTAGTTCACTTGGTAGACCGTAGATCCATGATTCGGCTCAAAAAATTCTTACCATACCAACTAAACATGCTAAAAAGTTGATCGAAAAATTAAACCATAAAAGAAATATATTGGCCGGCTTTGTTTTCAGAATAGATTGTAGTAAACTAAAGATAAAGCTGGACCGAAAATAACTTCAATGTAATTTCAATATCTTAATTAAACGTAAATATGAAAACCTAAACTCAAATCCAAAACGCTTACCAGAGTGGGCACATATATGACTATTGTGTAAATACGATTAAAAGATTTTGAGTTGTAAGTTTCTAAATTAACAAAAACAAAATCATAAGTTCTTACCAACGTTCGCACTGTTTTAAAGTAATACTCCATATCATTAGAACTACGATATGACACGGACCACGCGATTCTCGAGTTGTATAATTATTTCTTACCCTAATATCCCGCAAGAATCTCAACTTGTATGCATCTCACACGTGTTCACGTGTACAACACAAAAATCATACATGTTCACATATATAAATATTAGTATATATATACTACTTATATTGATTGAAGGTTATTAAAATGATTATATATTTTCGTCAAATGAAAGTAAATTAACAGTTCAGCAAGTTTGCTGACCAAAAAAGAGCGAGTTTGTACTGATTAATTGTAGCCAATCAAGTACACCGTTAACAACTCTTGTCTTAGTTTCATGCTGTCGTGCGATAATCTGATTCTATGTCGACCAGAGTCCCCATTGTCTTTTCTTATTTACTAAATTTTGCGGATACATTTATTTAGTGCGTAATAAAAAAGAATATTACATCTTTTATCAAAGATTTGGATAAGATACTCAAAGCATTTACCCAAAAATTATAAACGTTCGAAGTTAATATATCTGATTGCCCTATTACGCACCACAATGTAATCCATTCGGAGTATAATTTATGCGCGTAGCAAGTTCTTGTCGGGTTTATATATCGTAAAAATATATATTATCTTGGAATATATTTTAAATCATAACCATTCTTGGTACAAAGAGGTAACCTTAGCCTGTTTCTTCTTGTCTTTTTCGACATCTCTCATTAGACTATTTAATTAACAACAGTAAACAAATACTGATCCTAATGTTTGCGTACTTAGTTGCCGTTCGTGAACCGTTGGACGCTAAATTTTGGCTCTTTGACTTTGATAACTTAATAGTAAAATACATTTGTATTCCGATACACATTTGATCAGAAATTAAATGTTAACAATCAGGTAATTAAGCGTCATGATGAGCACTCTAACTTAATTAACTGTGTTAAAAAAAACAATCAAGGGAATTTCTGTTCATATTAAAGAGCCTATAGCACTGGCTAGTCGTCTCAATATAAAATATGTGCGTATAAGATTTTGGGTTTACACATGCATCATATCTGATGTTTTAGTTTTAATAAAAATTTAGAACGAAAGCATGTACACACACACATAATATACAACTTAAAATGTACATACTCTATTGCATTTACATTAATAATCCAACGTGTAGAAATTACAACTAAATAACTTATCTTTTACTACTCTATATGTTTCGTTGGTGGCTTCTAATTAAAGACTATCATGCACACATTACAAAATATTAACATGTACGAAGTTTCTTGATTAATACTATATATACAATATTATAGAAGCAACATAAGTTTGTTAAAACTATACTTTAGAAGAATAAAATGTACTTTCTAAAAAAATGCAGTTACTGTAACTTATAATTAGACACACCTGAAATAGAATCATACAAGATTACATCAAATGCTCTAATTAATGAAAAAGGTCTAAGGGAAGTTCTTTCAGCATAAAATGGGAAAATATTACATGCAATCACGAAAGTTCCAGTCGATTAAAAAAGAAAAAGTATCAAATTGATTCATATTCGTTGGTCAACTAATCACCACGATTATTCTTATTTCTTTAATATTTTGACGTTTTTTTCTTCTTCTGAAGGACTTGTCAAATACTCCAGATAATAATAATTAAATATCATTAGTAAATTACAACAATGTACGAGTAAGGAGCTTCGTGTAAACTGTCCGTGTGTTCAGCTGTCTAAGCTGCTAAAGACTCACTTGTCCGCGTTTGCGACTTAACTGTCAACGTAATTTAATCTTCCAATTAAAATCGTCGTCGAGAATTTTAAAAGCACGAGTTTGGCATGTCCATCATGTCACGTTTTTCGTCTACGTCACCACATTCTTTAAATGTTTTTGTTTTCTCTGTGGTTAAATTTGATACGTTTCCCCCTTTCTCTTCACTCGCTTATTTAGTAGTAGTATTTATTTTTACAAAATTGTTTTGTTCCCATCAGTTTTGGTCTAATCAATGGTTGATTCAAAGAATGGGTTTTCACTGTAGATATGTCATATATATTGTTAAAAAAAAAAAAAAAAATCAGAGCGAATGTCAAAATGTTGAATATGATGATGTTCCTTTAAGAGTTTTAGAAGGGCTATCGTTGCACAAGTAATGAATAGACATCAAACTATACTCTATGTTTGTAAATTGAGTCATCTATCGTGGTTTATCGGAATGTGCTTAAGGGCATGATGTAAATTAGATATATTGATTTGGATTTAGCAATATATGTGATAGAACTAAATGCATATTATTTTATTTTATTCACATGTGTAAGTTAAAAATAAATATTTCACATGTGTAGTACGGTAAGCATTAGAACCAAAAATATGAAGTAAATAAATGGTATATGTTGGAAGTTCGATCGCAGATGGGTTGCAGCTAACACATTTTCTTTGTCGGCAACCAATAAATCATACCCACACTATGCTTTTGCAGATCGGATTCATATGTACTTGTATAGTTACCTGGTTTGAAAAAGATATACGATATATAGTGATAGTGTGAGAAATTATTTGATACAGTAACTTATTTTTGATACAAAAAAACAAGTTACTTGTAAAATTTGTTTACAATAAATTACTTGTATGGAAGTTTTTAGAAAACTATTCGGCTTTTCTTCAAAAAAAAAAAACTATTCGGTAATTGATTTAAATCAACTACTTTGGATCGAGTAACATTATTTTTGCTTACAACATCAACTGATTGTGACAGTTTGAACTCTAATAAATCATAACCATTTACTTACTACTCATCATTATTGATTCGCTAGTAAAGTCCAGCATACCAAAGGGTTGTCAAATTCCTCATTTGATATAATTCAATTTCGATCTTGTAGTTGGAGTTCTTTTTTGTTGAGAAAATTTTGTAGTTGGAGTTGTTATTTCTTTTAGATTTAAATTGGATAAACTATGGGATGTATATAATTAATAACACGCAAGTTACGTGTTGTGGAAACCATATCCAAAGTAATCCTTGTAAAGTCCCAAATCTTATTTGGTAGTCTATATTTTTCTTCTCGATCTCATATTCATTTTAATTCCATTTTTACTTTGTTTATATTCTTGTGTATTACACAAACAAAAATTATTACTCGGAAATGAGTCACCCGACACATAACAAATTATTCGCCGTTTTCAATAATAATTTCACAGGAATTATTGTTCTTTTAAGTCAGTCAAATATATTATTCTAATTACTATTTTATGAGTAAAAAGGCTTAATATTTTGGCGTACATATGTATTATGTACCTAATCAGTTAATCGTATAAAAACAACAAAAGTTGAAGCGTTAATTTTCTACAAGATATTACTATTAAATGTTGCTATTTGCCCACAGCCCACGACGCAGCTGCCTTGTTTTCCAACATACCTTAACTGTAAGCATTTGCATGACTTTAATTAATACAAAATACTTTTTCTGTTTCAAAATGATTTATGTTTTAAAAAAATAAAATTCTAGAAAATAAATTTGTTTCAAAAAGATCTAGATTTTATATTTCCAATGTATATAATAATGGTAAATTGTAAATTTTAAAAATATTAATTATGTTTACTGAATTTTTATTAGTTAAAAATCATAAAAAATAGCTAAACACAAAAAATAATATTTTTATTATCAAAAATTTAAGTGTTTTCTTAATAAGTGTGAAAACTTTAAAATATTTCGTCTGTTTCATAATATGTGTCATTTTAAGTTTATGCACACGGATTAAGAAAACATTTAATTTTACATATTTTCTATATAAAAACATCATTTCTCATACACCTAACCATATTTCAACCAATAGAAAATTAAACTGAAAAATAAAATTCATAAATTTTGCATTGAAATGTGAAAACGACACTTATTTCGTAACAATTTTTTTTATCTAAAACAACACTTAATATGAAACGGAGGGAGTATGTATTATTTTTAAAAGGAGGGACTATTAAAGGTTGTTATCTTCTCAAATCTGTTTTAATCGTCTAAACTGTTGTGGTCATGTGACCATTCAGAGCCCATCTCGATAAAATTACAAACAAAAAGTTTGCGAGAAGACAAGCATTAGTACCTACATCACATGAACATCCGGAATAAGTCGGACGCTCCGACCAAACCGGTTAAACATCTTAAAAACTAATGAGAAGTGGTTGCATTAGAGCATCCGCAACGGGAATCCTTAAGAAGGAGTCCTTAGCGGAAAAATAATTAAATAATTAGTAGGTCCCACCAAAACTTAAGGATTCGATCCTTAAAATCTCTAAATAAGGATCGATTCTTGCACTATTTGCGACACGTGGCGACCCGCGATTGGTTGAATTTTTTTTTTTTTTTTTTTAAATCTGAAAAACAAAAAAAAAAAAAATATTTTAAGGACTCCGCAAGGAGTCCACGGTTGCGGATGCCCTTAAGCCTTATCATGCACAGTCGCAAAAGACGCAACAGAAAAGTAATAAACGTTACGTAACTTGATTGCTCTCATGTCTTGATGACTGTCGAGTGTGTCGTGTGGACTTTTTTCCCGGGAGGGACATTAAAATCACGTGTTGTGTTTTGTTTTCTGCGTTTGATTCCTAATAAAATATACTAACGCCATAAGTAAATATCATGTTTTTGTATTTTTTTCTTTAGTTTTAAAAGTAAAATAACATTTTTGTTACATAATCATGTTGAACTAATACCAATTCTGAATTGTTGCCAAATAAGAGACCAGAAGCAAATCAATTATCGTTAATTGCCATTAATTTGATCGTCAACATAATGTCACTATTACTATTTTTTGTCAACAAATATCGATATTACTTATTTGTACTAATGTAGTTGTTCAAGTAATACGATGACCAGTTGTTAAAAGTAGGGGATAATTATTAAACCGTGACGATGAAAAGTTACTGTGATTAAAGTTGAATGATAAAACATTACGAAAGAACAAATTGCATGATAAACTGTTTCCAGAAAGTTTTTTTTTCTTTTGTCAACAAAGTACAGATATATTTTGTTGGCTTAAGCGAAAATATAATCTTTTTTTTTTTTAATATAAATTACATAAGATGTGTATTGATCTATGAGGTCAATAATATCATGAAAAGTAGCTTAGAAAATGGTTATAGTAGCCAACCTCCCTCTCATGACAGATTTTAGCTTTGTTTTAGCCTCCATTTACGAACAATAGTTCAGAAAAATATTTATAACAAATTTCAAATGTATGTTATATAGTGTATTTCTTAAGCTTATGTTATATGGATAATTGATTTATGTAGAGAATAACCTGCTTCAAGATAATTATTAAAAAGAATACTAGTGTTAGTTTTTGGACAATTCTCTTAAATAGCTATTTTTAAGTTTTTATCACAAAATAGCCCTAAAAAAAATAAAATGACCAAAATAACATTTTTTTTTTTGAAAATTTCAATATTTTTTTTTTTGAAATTTGAAACTCTATCCCCAAACTCACCCTAAAGTCTAAACCCTAAAGTCTAAATTAGTTAACCCTAGGGATATAAATGCATATAAATAAAAAATTTAGCTTCTAAAAAAATTATTTTAGTCATTTTTTTCCTTAAGAATTATTTTTGTGAAGAACAAACTAAAAATGGCTATCTAAGGGATTTTCTCTTAGTTTTCTTACATGACTAAAATCTTGTTGAACAAAAATAAAACATTTAATTTTTTTATTATGAAATAGAAGTGCAGTAAAATAAAAGAGAGCAAAATAGGTATTTTGGCTTTTCCTCGTTTCTTCCTTTTAAGCTTACTTTATTATCTTGTAACCAAAAAAAATTAGATATTTTTGGTCAGTAGACACGGCAAAATCGCCTTTATATAACAACAGCTCTAAGCCAAGTAGCAGAACGATACACACTCGACAAAGAACAAAGAGAGAGAGAGAGAGTGAAGAGTCGTCAAGAAACATTCATATTCTCTTCTTTTTAGTAAATAAATATTTTTTTTTCTTTTTGCAAGAATGGGTTCGGAAGCTGCCGTCGCCGCCGTGGAAAACCTCCAGCAACCATTACTTGAGCCAGCCAAGTCGGAAGCTGACTTCAGGATGGAGAGTGTGTTAACAGACACTCATTTGCCTTATCTCCGGCGGCTTTATTTCGCGGCGTTGATCGAGCTTAAGTTTCTCTTCAACCTGGCGGCTCCGGCGATCTTTGTCTACGTCATTAACAATGGCATGTCGATGCTCACTCGTATCTTCGCCGGTCATATTGGAAGTATGCAACTCGCCGCCGGTTCTCTCGGGAACAGCGGTTTCAATATGTTCACCTTTGGTCTCATGGTAATTAATATTACTAAACATTTTCTCTAACTTCAAACGTTAGAAACAAAACTTAACAGTCAGAAACTAACTGATCTGATGAAGTAACACCAAACCAGAACTATGTGTTCCATTTTTCCTGTTTATAAATTTTAATAATAATGTAAAAAGTAAATAGTATTAGATTATGTCTTAAGAGAAATATTCTAAAATAATCTCAAAATTTTTTTGTAAAATAGCACACAAAAATACCAAAATATTAAGAGTTAAATGTACATTTATATTCTTAAAGTTAACTAATCTAGAATCTAGAAGGTTTAGAATTAAAAAAATAGAGTTTTAGGATTAAGATTTCAAATTTTAAAAAGTAAAAATAAAATATTAAATTTTTCAATATTAACCTGATTTCATGTGTAGTATTCGGAGGGTCAGTTTAATTAATATTTTTGAATTTATTAGGTTGCATATGTATTCTTCTAATTGAATCACAAAGTTTTTCGGTTATATTTTTTGTTTTCTTACAAAGATCATCAAATAAATTTCCTTTTTGTTTCTACCACTTTTATTTGTTTGATTATTATTTTGTATTATAAGTGAATTTTTTTTTGGTACTTAATAGTATTATTATTATTTGTTTCATGGTGACACAGCTTGGAATGGGAAGTGCAGTGGAAACATTATGTGGACAAGCACACGGAGCTCACAGATACGAGATGCTCGGAGTCTACTTACAAAGATCAACGGTGGTTCTATTTCTCACCGGACTTCCCATGACACTACTCTTCATCTTCTCCAAACCTCTCCTCATTTCACTCGGGGAGCCAGCTGACGTGGCATCAATGGCTTCCATCTTTGTCTACGGTATGATCCCAATGATCTTCGCTTACGCTGCCAACTTCCCCATACAAAAGTTCCTCCAGTCACAGAGCATTGTCACTCCAAGCGCTTACATCTCAGCAGCCACACTCGTCATCCACATATTCCTATCTTGGCTTGCAGTCTTCAAGCTCGGGTGGGGCTTACTTGGTCTCTCTGTGATTCACAGTCTCTCGTGGTGGATCATTGTTCTTGCTCAGGTTTTGTATATTAAGGTGAGTCCAAGATGTCGCAGGACTTGGACAGGGTTTAGCTGGAAAGCTTTTGATGGTCTTTGGGAGTTTTTTCGGTTATCTGCGGCTTCTGCAGTCATGCTCTGCCTTGAGTCTTGGTACTCTCAGATTCTTGTTCTACTCGCTGGTCTTCTCAAGAACCCTGAACTCGCCTTGGATTCTCTAGCTATCTGGTAAGTGGATCATGGATATCCTTATGAAATATAAAAAGTGAATCATTTATATCTATATTATTAATGAAGATTGAAGAACAATATGAATCTGAACGACATAGGATAATATTTTATGCTATAGTTTTAATTATAAAATACTGATAAATAGTACTAATCTGCTTATAACCAATACACAATTCTTAAGTATATACTTCCAAAACTATTAGTCCATCTATGAAATATAGGCTTGATATAAAACAGAAAGTGAATAATTTATTAATTAGTAATGAGATTTAAGAACAATCAATCTGATCTGATCAAACTATTGAACTTTTTGTGGTTTCAGTAAAAATAATTGATTATTAATTTGTGGCTACTTTCTCAGTAATCACCTTTTTGAGAAACGGAAGGTACACGTTAGTCTGCACTAATGAAACATGATTGTTGTCGTTCTATAGACTAGTAGCCAAATTTTCAGTGTTTTCTTTTTTAAAAAATTGACGTTTCTTGTGAGCACACCCTGCGTGTCGTTTTCTTAGTAAATAAACGGCACATTTTTCCTTGCGCGGGAAAACATGAAAAAGTGTTGATACAAGTGTTAATTACTACAAGACTATAGTTGGTTAATCATCTTAATTTATTTTTTTTATTTACAGCATGTCAATTTGATCAAAAAAAATCATCTTAATTTATTTATTTATTTACAGCATGTCAATTTCTGCAATCTCGTTCATGGTTTCCGTTGGATTCAACGCAGCTGCAAGGTTGGTGAAAAAGATGTTTTTGACATTTTTAATTATTTATGCAATTGTTTTCGTAGTAATACACAAGTAAACGTCAGAAAAGGTCGTACTTAATACTTTACTTTTTTTTTTTTTTTTAATTACAGTGTGAGAGTTAGTAATGAATTAGGCGCTGGAAATCCAAGATCAGCAGCATTTTCAACCGCAGTAACTACAGGAGTGTCGTTTTTACTATCACTGTTTGAAGCCGTGCTGATCCTCTCGTGGCGCAATGTCATCAGCTACGTTTTTACAGACAGTCCAGCCGTCGCAGAAGCTGTAGCCGAGCTCACTCCTTACTTGGCTATTACCATAGTTCTCAATGGAGTTCAACCTGTTTTATCTGGTATAGTAAAAAACTATATATTATATGAAAACACCAAACAAACTCATCAAAACAGTTATAAATGAACTAGTTGATAAATGATTAATAAAAAGTTGGTAATAACAGGTGTGGCTGTTGGATGTGGATGGCAAGCATTTGTGGCGTACGTTAACATAGGATGTTATTACATAGTTGGGATTCCTATTGGTTATGTTCTTGGATTCACCTATGATATGGGAGCTAAGGTAAATATCTCTTTACTTTTCATTATCTATATTCTAATCAATGATTGATTGGTGTAAAGTAAAATTGTAACTAAATGGTTAATGATTTGCTTCAGGGAATATGGACAGGAATGATTGCGGGTACACTCATGCAAACTATCATCTTACTCATTGTCACTTTCCGAACTGATTGGGATAAAGAGGTAATTAAATTACTAAATATCATTTCTGTTTTATTTAGTTAACCGAATAAACTATCCGAAATCACAAAGCTGATTAGTTATATGTTTAACTTTGGGTTAGTAATATGTTTCTTATTGAATGCTAAAATTTCAGGTGGAGAAGGCTTTGAGGCGATTGGACCAGTGGGAAGACACCCAAACGCCGCTTCTTAAGCAGTAAACAAAAAAAATGATTTTTTCAAAAAAAAAATCATCTTCCAATTGGTATTAAAAGGATAAAAGCCTCATTAGTTAGTCAACATATATGTTGACTAATGAATAGGAAAATTGATAGTTTTCTGAGAGGTATGGTGAAGAGAAGAGAGTCAATGTAAATTTTGTAAGAGGAAGTAATATTGAGAAGTGAGAATGAAATTATTATTGTGTGCAAGAGTGAGTTTGTTGTAAAGATTTACTGTATGAAATAAATCAAGTAGTGAAGCATTTGATTTTATGGTACACAACATTTTTCTTTGCAAAAACTTATAATTTTATTGTTTCACCATTCACTTTGAATCAAATATAATCAATTGTTTGGTTTTATATCCAATTATGTATATGTCGATTTACAATATATTTTTATTGGTGTTATAAGTTTTGCATCTAAAATTAAAGTATAATAAAATATATAACATTAAACTCTAACAAATAATATAACACTTGGTAAAATACAACTCAACCCTTAGGTTAGCAAACAAAAAAATGGCATCACTATCAAATTTGTTTCCACTTAAACTACTCCAAATAAAAAAAATGGTAAGTGTGACTTATCAAATTTAAGACCAACAACAAATTCTTCAGCTTTTTCAATCTCGTAATGATGTAAAAAAGAAAAATATTGAAAAGTTGAAATAAAAATGATGTATTGTGTACTTGAACAAATTTGTTGTAGCCGTTTCTTGTTGGTTGTATGGTACATAACATTTTTTACACTCAAATTTACTTCATTTTTCATTTTGAACCATATATAATTAATTGTTTGGTTATATATATGTATCTATCGATTTAATAACAAGATATTGGTATATTTATTTAAATTTGAGTGTAAAAAAGCATTTACCAATTGTTTTACACTCAAATTTTAGTTTAATATTGTGTGAATGCATTTTTGCATCCAAAGTTAGTTCAAAAAAATGTAATACTTCATCCCCAAAAAATAATAATAATATTAAACTGATTGAACACTAATTGGTAAAGTAAAGTCAAAATTTTAGTGTTTAATTCTTATTTTGTTTTTGAATATTTTTTTAGTGAACTAAATTTGTTCATAAGAAGCTGGCAAAAAAAAGAACATGCATAAGATTAATGAATATATTTAGGTGAATATTCTAAGTGAATGTCATTGAATTTGTAAATTTGGTTTTGACAGTTATTGAAAAGGTTTGCTTATCAGCATTCTCAACAAAAAAATATTGTTAAACATTTAATTTGGTTTGCTTATATTTTTTTCTTTAATAGTTTCTAATTGTTTTTATGTTATTTACTATCACTTATATGTTATAGTTGAATATAATCAAATTTTGATCGAACGAAGTAATGAATATTAAGCCTTGTTACAAAAAAGAAAAGAGTAATGAATATTGATGTAGTGATATATTGCCTTTCAATTTTGAGTTTGCTCCATTAGTTTTCTATATTGGTTTTTGTCCCGTTGCTGTCTAATCTTCATCACTTTCTGACATGTAGAGTCATTATTCTATTGTAAAAAATAAACTTTTTCTTATAAAAGTAATTTATAAAAATATAATATTTTATTTATTGTAATCTAAGATGTTGAGACATTTTATTTTAACAAACCTCTTTTTTTTTTAGTTTTACAGATAACCCCAAAACAACAAAGCAAATGAATGGAAATGCCCAAGATGATTAGATGATCCACATGCGATGCATATTATTATTTTCACGTAATTAATGAACAATTATACCTACAAACACATGAACCGACCGAAAATGCATATCGTTATTATGTATATTTAACATTATACAGCAGAAGCAAAACTACTTTGGAATAAAGATTAGAGAAGATAGTAACGAAAATAATATTAATATTTTATTATTGTAATTTAAGATGTTGAGACATTTTATTTTAACAAACCTCTTTTTTTAGTTTTACAGATAACCCCAAAACAAGAAAGCAAATGAATGGAAATGTCCAAGATGACTAGATGATCCACATGCCATGCATATTATTATTATTACTTTTTCATAAAGTTTTGAAAGCCGTTTACTGTATGCAAGCATATTATTTATAAGGCCACTATACACTTAAAGACCAATTGTTGACAAAAAAAAAGACCAATTATATGGTAAGTCATTATATATTATATCATTTTTGTTTTTACATGACAAGAGTCAATTATTACAATATGTTTGGGTCTATCTTCTACTAAATCGGCTAGTTTTGTCTAGTGATGGCAGAGACGCACTATGATGAAAAAAGATTACAACTTGTTGGACAATTTTAAATGTTTCTTGGTTGGATATATATGAGATTCGAGCTCGTATGATTTGAGAGCGATACAAGATTGTAAAGATGATAGAGACTAGGAATCATCTAAACTTGGGTACACGTATTCACTCAGGATCAGACCTATTTGATATGGTGACCTCACCTTTCCATTATGGCAAGTTCACACCACTAGCACCAAAACTAAAATAGTCAAGTCCATGATCATCTTATTTCTACATATTTTTCTCAATTAATTGAAGTAAGAAAATACAACTAACGAATAATTAGTTCAAAAATATTTACTCAATTTAATTTTGTACAAGTTGAAGTTCCACTTGCTTATATGTTTTGTTGTCTTTGTTTTTGGTATTACTAAGCTAATTTAGTTTAGTGCATGTGAGGATATTCTCGGAAAACCCAAAAATAAATTGATTTTCCTCGAACAAGACCAAGAGCTAGTTGATATTAACTTTTATATATAAGAAACAACGTGATATACAGTTTACTGTCGCATTGAAATTTCTGCGATGGCGGTAAAACCAAAATTAGTCAACACTGTGGGTCTAAGAATATTATTAGAAAACATAATGATTTACATATATGCGTTCCGACTAAAATCCAAATAACCAAGTGGTCTATGGGCCATACGAAATGTGTGTATTGTATTCAGGGCCGGCTTAACCCAATCAAGGGCCCTAGGGCAAAAAAAAATTTTACCTTTAAAAATTATAAATTTATTTAATGTTTTAAAATAAATCAATAATATTTTATATATTTTGTGATGTAAATAGAACTATTATACATATAAAAAATTTGGACCCTTTTTAGTTCTATTAATTAATTTTTTTTAATTTTTTTCTATGTAAAAATATGTATTTATAAAAAATTTGGACCCTTCAATTCTTAATATACGGGGGACACGGGCTTGGGCCCGGGGCGGTCGCACCGGTTGTCCCCCCTCCTGAGCCGGCCCTGATTGTATTGAACTTCTTTTTGCCCCAAAAAAGAAAAAAAGTGTAACTAATTTTTGCCATTTTTGTTTCTAGAACTAGAAATCACACCACATATATTTATACAAGGGATTTATAATCATATTATATGTTTTCATATTCAAAGCTTTATGAATGTAAATAAATTGGGAACTGATACTAATTAGTCAAAATATTAAAGTATTTACATTAGTTTCATATATTTCCCTAATAGGAATTAGTTGCACATGTCAAAATCGGCCTAATTTATTCAAATATTAAAGCTGAAAAACTGACAAACAAAAAAAAAACTGACAATTTTTCTTAAAAAATATTAAATTGTTTAAAAATATTCACCTACCGACAATGAAATTGAGAAAATTCCACATGAGACAAAAAAAAATAAAAACAAAATTTTATATTAAATGGTGTAAAGTTGATTAGCGGAAAAAAGATTCACAGTAAGAAGAAAAAATTCTGAAAAATCAAACCGGGAGAATAATTGTTTCAAACCGGTGACAGAAAAAAAAAAAAAAAAGATACCGAACGTGAGAGATACACCATGAGACTGTTATGGGGCCTTGGTCAAAAAAATCAATCAAGCTCCATATCATCTGATTTTCTACTACCATGTGATCCGTTATGCTCTGATTTCGTAGGAGGAGAGTTTGATTTGGCAATGTACTTGCAAGTCCTGCAACACATTCAAGATCATTTCATCAGTTAATAATAATAATAATAACCTGAAGAGTAAGTAATACGAGAGTGGAAGAAAGATTAGAATTACGCATTAAGAGCATCGGCTTTTTTCCTGATTTCACTAGACTGCAGTTTCGGTTTAGCGTCTTTGGGTAATGATTCTTGTTCTGTGGTTCTCTCCTGGAGCCACCTCTCGGCTTTATGACATTCATCAAGAACCTAAAACAAAAACATCAGTGTGATATAATAATCTAACCAATAGAGTGGGAATAATGTTCTTAATTTAGAACCAAACTGCGTTCTTTCTTGGAAGAGGAAGAGACTCTGCAGCCATTCGATTATCTGTAATTGTTTTCAGAAGATCCTTTGATGCTTGTACTCGTTCTTCTCCATCTTTAAACCGGTTTTCAATAGGATCGATGAGCTGCTCAGAGTTTCAAGTCGTTAATTAGGACATGAAGGTCACCCGCAGCAAAAAAAACTAACCTAAAGAACTTTGAAAGAGAGAGAGAGAGAGTTACATTTTTGATATCGTTTAACTTCTCGATGTAAGCCCTTTCAGATTCATCGTCACCATCTTCGTATAGCCATTCCTCTGTTTCCTGAAGATTTCTGGCAATGCATTCCCGTTCTGACTCGGTTGCAGTGTTCCGATATGTATTTAACATCTGCCACCAATACACTATGTTAATTCTTGCAAGTGATGAGATTCTTGAAGAGGGAACAAAACCTTTTCTTCTTTTTTTTTTAAAACCAAAATCTGAAAGTGGAAGCTTCGAGTAGTACCTTATCACGCATCTCATAAACAAAGGATTCAAGAGCATTTTTCTTATCCTTTGTCGATTCCATCTTCAGGTCTTGCTCTACTAAAGAGTACTCTCTCTGTTTGGCCTCCAATAACTCATCCTTTCTCAATGCACCAGAGACGTTCCCAACAACTGAAATTTCCTTTCTTTTGATAGCCTTAGAATCATTCTACACAAGAAAAACTAATGTCATGCTTGTGCAGATTAGCATGGTTTGGTGACTCCAGATCCACCAATTGATTATTTCAGAAATTGATGGAAATACAATGATTCAATTTTATATGTCAGGTCTTCTTTAGATGGTCTTAAATCATACTTACAGTAGAACCTGAAGAAAGTTCTGAAGTGTCATCCTTTGTCGTAGAAGATTGATGGTTGTTTTCGGATATCATCTCTTCAGAAGTCATATTCTCCTTGTGATCTTCTATTAGCTGTTGCTCAGAAAAGAAAGTTTAGGCTAAGGCTAGGTAGAAATACTAAGGCTACATTATCTGCAGATGATTAATATAAGAGTGTACTCACAGAAGCTGAATCAATGGTGACAATCCCGTGGAGATTTAGCTGAACTCTTACTTTGACACGTGCTGCTTCTCCGTGGGAAATTTGAAAGGGACCAATCTACAAAACATCACACAACAGAGTAAGAGTTCCATAAAAGTATGCAGAGAGCAAGAGACTAATGGTGGCATAACCATCCCAAGCATACTTAGAGTGTAGATCCAAAAAGGGGGAAAGCCTGAGAGATAGCATACCGTAAAGCTTCCAATCTGACTTGTTGAATCCGTAGATACTTCGTCATGGTTTGCGTAAAAGGCTTCCAAATTGAAAGTGTTTTCTCTACGTAAATTAAGAACCTTAATACTTGGAAAGAATTGGCCTTTCGGAAAGAGCATATCATTTGATGGTGTGTTTATGGGACCTTTATCAGATGAGAAGCCGATTGAGAAAGGAAAACAATCTTGAACCTGAAAATAGGAAGACAAATAAACAAAAGAAACATAAGCCACTCAAAGGAAACATTTTCACTGCTTCACATATAGAGAAGAGCGAACCTCATAATCTCTAACTCTAAAAACTGGACTAAGCATTGCACACTGAAGCGCACATCCTCTAGCTACACACTCACTTGCATTCACAGTCCTGCCTAACTCCCTCTTAAACAACGAGCTCAACATCTTAGATATAGCTGGGATTCTAGACCCTGAACCAACCAACTCCACAGAATGAATCTGATCCAAACTCAGACCAGAGTCAGCCAAAGCCTTTTGACACGGAACAATCAACCTCTCCAACAAGCCTGACGACAACTTCTCAAACTCTTCTCTCTTAATAAAACTCTTCACATCTTTCTCCTCCATCAAACATTCTATATTCAACGGAGCTTCAGCATTTGCACTCAAAACCTTCTTCACTTTCTCACACGACGCCCTTAACCTAACACACGCCTTGGTATTTGTATACACATCAATGCTATATCTCTCCTTGAACTCAACAGCAAAGTAGTTAAACAAAACCTCATCGAAATCTCTCCCTCCCAAGTTTCTATCAAAGCCATGAGAAAGCACTCTCATGCTTCCACACTCAAACGACGCCACACACACCTGCGTATCGCAATGACCTATATCGATAAATACAATGTTAGCCGCCGCCGCTAAGTCTGTTTTGTATATACCATATCCAAGCGCGGTTGCGGTGCAATCATGCACTAATCTCAACGGCTTCAAGTTAGCGATGGCTGCAGCATCCAAATACGCAAGGCGTTGCGAGTTTGTGAAATAGGAAGGAACGCCGATGACACAGTCTGAAACAGGCGTTTTGAGACTCTTCTCTGTAACAACCTTCAGATGCGAAAGCAACATGCCTAGAATCTGAACCGGTGTGAATCTCTGCATCTCGTCCATGTACCGGAGCTGGATTTGGATTCCACCGTCGGAGGCTTCGGAAGTTTCGAAAGGGAACAGTCTCAGATCCTTCTGAACATCGGGATCGTTGAATCTCCTCCCGATCAGTCTCTTAAGCTGAGAGATTGTTGATTTGGGATGCATAGTGGCGGATGCGGCTGCTGCAGCGCCGATGAATCTCTGCTTCTCGCCGAACGAAACCATGGCGGGATTCTCTCGGTTCGATTCATCGTTTAACAGAACATCGATCCCGCGTTGCTTCGCGACCGCGATGACGCAGTTCTCGTTCCCAAGATCGAATCCCACCACACTCATTTTTCAGTTACTAAACTAAATAGATTTTCTAAAGCAAACTAACAAGGGATCTTAAGTAGGTAAGATACGCATTACGAAATCAAATCAGTATAGAAGATGAACAATGGATGGGGAAGAAGTGACGACGATCGGAAGTTTACGAAAAACGTGATGCAGTGACCTCCGATGACTTCGGACGAGGACAACGTGATGGAAGGCGATTAAAAAAAATAATGAAAAAGGGGTAAAAGTGACAAAGCGGAAAGGAGGAAGGAAAGATACAGAAACTAAATTTTATTTGCATTTAGATCCTTATCGTTTTCTTCATTTGTTTTATAACCCATAGGTATTGAATTTGCAAATAATTTCCAAAACGTAACATGTTATTATTTATTGCAATAATACATCACGTAATCAAAAAGAATGATGCCGTAAACATGTTTACTCAAACCTAATTAAGTTTTGAGAAATTCCATAACCTATTTTAGTTTGTTTGTCACAAAAATAGCTTTTAAGGAAGAAAATGACCAAAATATTTTTTTTAGAAGCTAAAAAATTCATTTATATGCATTTATATTCCTAGGGTTAACTAATTTAAACTTTAGGGTTTAGATTAAAGGGGTGGGTTTGGGGTTAAGGTTTCAAATTTTTTTAAAAAAATAAAAAAAAATCAAATTTTCAAAAAAAAATTCTATTTTGGTCATTTTATTTTTTGAGGGCTATTTTTGTGACAAAAACTTAAAAAATGCTATTTAAGAGAATTGACCTTAAGTTTTTATGTGGAAGCTTTTTAATTAAATGATTTGACTAAAAATTTATTAATGGATTCTACATACATTATGTATTATGGAGAAAATTAGTTAGAAGAGACTTTTTTAACATTTTTTTTTTACTTTTTATATCTTGGAGTGATCCATGTCTTTTTTCGCTTAAATGCTTTGTTTGCATTGTATAAAAACTCAGTCAATTACAGATTAGATACATCAAATTAAGCAATCTGCAACTTACATATCTTATATATAATTTTGCATAAATCATATAAACAGATAGTTGTTACAATTTTTTAAGTTTTATTTCCCCTTAAATGAAGAAACAAAACTCATGATATCTTCATATTACATCCTTGATAAACTTTTGTAATAGAGATCAAGAGAAAAACACAAAAAAAAAACAAGAAAATAAATTAGAAATCAAACTTCAAGAGTGAAAATAGGCCTAGGTAGTCTGGTCGTTGCTCCACCGTGGAACATCTTCTTAAACGCTTTCACGCCGCCTTGTGAGTGCTTCTTTCCGACAAATCTAATGGTGGATACTATACTGCGACGCAGATTAGTCAAACCATTTCCGACCATGACTTTCAACCGGAAAATCTTCATACGTAGAAACAACAACGACGGAGGAGAACGATGAGAAATCATCAAGTCGGCTTCTTGAAGCTTTTTGTAAATCAAGAACTTGGCTCGCCTGTGAAGTAACTCTTCTGGATCTTCCTTGTTCATCTTTGAGTAATCACATGGCTTTTTGAAGAGGGTCATTTTCATCCTTACGATGTTTTTTTTTTTCTGAAGAGGAGAGGTAGAGAGATGTTGGATTTGAGGAGATGAGTTGAACTGGGAAAGTATTTGTAGTCATTGCATGAAACAGTGCTAATGCACTAACTTGTAACTTGTATACGTGGTTTTTCTACAGAGTTGTATGTTTCTTATTAAAATCTTTATAATAATACAACTTATTTATAAAGTCAATTCACTATGATAATGATAAGATATTCAAATACTCTCACAGATGAATCATGCTGCAAGTATAAGTCAACTAGAAATAATTATACCCTCAGATGCCAATCGAAAACTAGATTATTTTATGTAAACCAACTAAACAAAGTCATATGTTGTCTCTTTTCTAAGAGATCAAGTCAATGAAAAGGAGTTATTAACTACAATACAAAGAGAATAATAGACAAACTAAAGAAAGACTAAATCAACGAGTCCAATTGCTCATCGCATTTTACTTTTTTTTTCGTTCGCAACCCAAAGAAAACGTGCATCCAGCACAAGAGCAACACTGGGACTCTTCATGCCCCGGCAAGCCACATGTTTGTACCAAAACGTCCCTTTTAACAATAAGTCGAATATTGAGTTGTTTCAGGAAGTGATGAAACAGGAAGGCCATGGAGAGGTCTGCTTGTTACGGATGACTTTTAACATAAACAACCTGCGAAAATAATCAAAGTGTTAAACAAACTTCCCAAAGACTCGTTAACTCACTGTCACAAAGAGAATACACTGTTTGATTTTGATCGTCCTCCAAAAATTATAATCTTTCAGACAGAAAACGAACAGTGATGAGAAGAGAGGAAACAGTGACACAAACAGCTATTCAGCTACCTACGATGGTTGATGATTAGTTAGTTGTATGAAAGAGACAGATATTAGATAAAAAGAAACATTTTCATCGGATCCGTGGCGCAATGGTAGCGCGTCTGACTCCAGATCAGAAGGTTGCGTGTTCGATTCACGTCGGGTTCAAACCCCCGGTTTAAACATGATGATCCTATCTTTTTATTTTTATTGATCTTGCTGAAGTCATAAGGATCTCTTGTCGTTCGAACATTCTTGTTGGAGCAAATAGATTAGCACTAAACCCGGCCCAAAATAATTAGGCTGTCATCAAGAAGTCAAACCAAAGACTTAGTGGGCCAAGTATTTCACATCTTAGCGTATAGAGGTAATCCATCTTTACTAAGAGCCCACTACAACTTCTCGCTTTGTCCCATCTATTAAGCTGCGCGAGCTAACATGGATGATCCAGACGAAGCACGTGATGCGCAACGTGCAGACTGGTTAACTGACTAACTGACTAACTACGGTTCCTTTTATATATAATTAACAATTAACGACATACATAATGGTATAATTTATCTTTCATCTCTACTGACTACTGTAATTGTTGGTGGGAAAACACAATTACAAATTTTCTCACAGAAATCCTTTATATACTAAAGCGCAAGTCGCCTCGCGAATCAGATTCTGACACATGGCATGGCATACTGTAGCAAACAAAATCAAAATAACATTATTTTCCGTTCAATTTCAATTTATTAGGAGATTCCAAAATACTGCATTCCTAAATTTACTCCTCATTCACATGTCTCACAACTTCTAATTTTAACTTCCCGCTTTCTCCACTTATCATCTTCTAACCCTCACCGTCAATGTTATAAATAGGAAATCTGAGAAAATTAGTTTTGGAACACAAATCTCTTAACTCTACACAATATTTTTAAAATGAAATTTGTAAGTTTTTTCATTAAAAATATTTTTGAAAGCTTTTCTGTATGGTTGCTGCCACTTTAGTTGACAGAGGAACATGAGGATGGTCAATTGGTTTCTTACTTTTTACATGGTTATATCAAACACCTATGCTTTTTTCATCAGCTTTATCTATATTGCAATATTTTTTTTTCATCAGCTTTCTAATTTGAATACATTTTACAGATCAGAACCTTACTACTGCACAATAGTGCTCATGCAAGCTGATGGCGTCTTCTGGAAACTCGGTAAATGGTGGTCGTGTTTAAAAGAAATCAACGATCACGTTAACGTCCAGCTTATATTTTCCAAGTTACTTAGTAAAACATGTCTATGACAAGCATTTGTATGAATCTCTACAATAACTCAATAAGCATTTGTATAAACTATATACTGCTTATCTATGAAACTATCAACTTTTGTTTTATCTCTCATTTAGTATTCGTTTTGTTAAAGTTTTTGCAAGATTTTATAGAAAAGATCAATGTTTGCTGGAAAAAAACGTAATTAGTATATTGATGTTCTCTTCTTCTTTTTTTAAACTTTGCATAATATTTGTTGACTTCACTGTGAAATTATTTACATGATTCTTAAAAATGTTCATTTTTAAATTAAAAAAATCTTTCATCTTTTTAAAATTATTTTAACCATTTAATTATATTTTATAAAAAGATTTTATACTTAAACAGTTATAATAACTTAATAAGTAACACTTATATATTATATATTAACAATTAATATTAAAAATAAAATGAGCCCATGCATAGCATGGACAATAATACTACTCCCTCCGTTTCATATTACTTGTCGTTGTAGGGAAAAATTTTCGTTTCAAAATAAGTGTCGTTTTAGAGTTTCAATGCAAAATTCATTAATAAGATTCATAGGTAATTGTGTTTTTATTTTTCTATTGGTTGAAATGTGGTTAGGTGTATAGGTAATTGTGTTTTTATTTTGGAAATATACAAAATCATATGTTTTCTTAATATGTATGAATAAACCTAGAACGACAAGTAATATGAAACGGAGGGAGTAATTCTTAACATAAATGAATATATACATTACACAATTACATTTATTAGTGTATTTGTAAGAGAGTCGCAAAATATACTAGACTTTGTTATAGTATAACGGAAAAATAAAATAATACATGCATTTACAAGATAAAATTTTTAAAACCAAATGTTTTCTTAAAATATATTTTTGTTAATTATTTGGAACTCTAATACATATTTGAACACTAAGTATTTTGATGCTAAGAGTATTTATGGACCTAAACTCTATTAGAATCATTGCCCAAAAGAACTCTATTAGAAACCAATTAATTTAGGATAATAAGATGATTTTCTGACAATAATCCAAAAAATCTACTGTACGTTGCTCATTGAATGGTTCCGTAGTAAACCGATAGGGAGGGTAAAAGCCATCATGCCATGTTAGGTTCATCCGTCAGATATTTTATAGGCTTTTGGAGAAATCATTGACAAATATTTAATAATAAACCAATTCAAATTAATAATTCAGTTAGGCATAATTAAGTACGGTTTATATTGTGATTTTAACGTTTAGCAAAAACAATCGTTTTTCTAAGTTATTTTCTGTCTACAAAACTGAGGCACAAAACTCAAGAAATCTAGCAAATTTGATAAAGTAGCGAGTAGAAATATGTATTTGTGAGTAGTGAATAATGATAAAATTTTCAGAAGGAGAATATGGAGCCATCGAGGAGGGAATCAAAGGCGTTGAAGTTGGAATTCTTATCAACAACGTGGGGATAACTTATCCACGAGCCATGTTCTTCCACGAGGTTGACCAACTCACATGGACTAAAATCCTTAGGGTTAATCTTGAAGCCACCACTTGGGTCACAAGATCACTCATCCGACCAATGCTTCACCGCCGTCGAGGAGCCATAGTCAATATTAGCTCCGGTGCTGCCGTTGTTGTCCCTTCTCATCCTCTCTACGCCATCTACGCCGCCACCAAAGCGTTAGGCCTTTCCACTTTCACTTTTCTTTTACTCCCTCCATTTCGCAAAAAGTGTCGTTTTAGAGAA
This sequence comes from Sinapis alba, assembly GCA_012274485.2. Taxonomy (NCBI): domain Eukaryota; kingdom Viridiplantae; phylum Streptophyta; class Magnoliopsida; order Brassicales; family Brassicaceae; genus Sinapis; species Sinapis alba. The sequence continues at coordinate 7,963 of MU107207.1, read as the reverse complement.
AAAATTTTGTTACAAAATAAGTGTCGTTTTAAGATTTCAATGCATAATTTATTGATTTTATTTTTCAGTTTAATTTTCTATTGGTTGAAATATGATTAGGTGTATGGGTAATGATGTTTTT
>MU107206.1:49082-61027 GCA_012274485.2 Sinapis alba | reverse complement strand
ACTGGTCCATCAGGCCATGAAAAATCGACCCATACGTACTGATAGGCTTATATGATCAGCCTTATCCATACTGAATGGAAGGATTTAACTCAACGGACCACGGACTGTCTGGACTGGTCCCATTAGTACATAAAAATGACCGATACGTACGTACTGATAGGCTGATACAATCAGCCATCCGTACTGTATGGAAGGACCAAGGACTATCCAGACTGGTCGATCAGGCCATGAAAAATTGACCCATATCTACTGATATGCTGATATGATCAGCCTTATCCGTACTGAATGGAAGGATATAACTCAACGTACCATAGACTTTCCAAACTGGTCCCATCAGTACATCAAAAATGACCCATACTTACTGATAGGCTGATACGATCATCCATCTGTACTGCCTGGAAAGACCAAGGACTGTCCTGACTGGTCCATCAGGCCATGAAAAATCGACCCAGACGTAATAATAGGCTGATATGATAAGCCTTTTCCATACTGAATGGAAGGATTTAACTGAACGGACCATGGACTGTCTTGACTGCTCCCATCATTACACGAAAATATGACCCATACGTACTGATAAGCTGACACGATCAGCCATCCGTACTGCCTGGAAGGACCAAGGACTGTCCAGACTGGTCCATAAGGCCATGAAAAATTGACCCATACGTACTGATAGGCTGATATGATCAGCCTTCTCTGTACTGAATGGAAGGATTTAACTCAAAGGACCATGGACTGTCCAGACTGGTCCCATCAATACATGAAAAATGACCCATACATACTGAAAGGCTGATATGATCAGGCATCCGTAATGCCTGGAAGGACCAAGGACTGTCCAGACTCGCCCATTAGGCCATGAAAGTCGACCCATACGTACTGATAGGCTGATATGATTAGCCTTAACCGTACTAAATGGAAGGATTCAACTCAATGGACCATGGACTGTCCGGACTTGTCCAATCAGTATATGAAAAATGACCCATACATACTGATAGGCTGACACGATCATCCATCCGAACTACCTGGAAGTACCAATGTCTTTCAAGGCTGGTCCATCAGGCCATGAAGAATCGACCCATATGATCAGCCTTATCCATATTGAATGGAAGGATTTAACTCAACAGACCATGGACTGTCCGGACTGGTCCGATCAGTACATGAAAAATGACTTATACGTCCCGATAGGGTGATACGATCAGCAATCCGTACTGCTTGGAAGGACCAAGGACTGTCTAGACTTATCCATCTGGCCATAAAAAATTGACCCATACGTACTGATAGGCCGATATGATCGGCCTTATCCGTACTGAATGGAAGGATTTAACTCACCGGACCATGGACTGTCCAGACTGGTCCCATCAGTACATGAAAAATGACAATACGTACCGATAGGATGATACGATCAGCCATCGGTATTGCCTGAAGGACCGAGGACTGTCCAGACTGGTCCATCAGGCCACGAAAAATTAACCCATAAGTACTGATACGCTGATACGATCAGCCTTCCGTACTGCCTGGAAGGACCAAGGACTTTCCAGACTGGTCCATCAGGCAATGAAATATTGACCCATACGTACTGATAGGCTGATATGATCAGCCTTAACCATACCGAATGGAAGAATTTAACTCAACGGACCATGAACTGTCCGGACTGCTCCATCAGTACATGAAAAAGGACCAATACATACTGAAAGTCTGACACGATCAGCCATCCCTACTGCCTGGAAGGACCAAGGACTGTCCAGACTGGTCCATTAGGCCATGAAAAATCAACCCATACGTACTGATAGACTGATATGATCAGCCTTAACCGTACTGAATGGAAGGATTTAACTCAACAGACCATGGACTGTCTGGACTGCTCCCATCAGTACACAAAATATGACCCATACTTACTGATAGGCTGATACGATCAGCCATCCGTAATGCCTGGATCAACCAAGGACTGTCTAGACTGGTCCATCAGGTCATGAAAAATCAACCCACACGTACTGATATGCTGATATGATCAGCCTTATCTGTACTGAATGGAAGGATATAACTCAAGAGACCATGGACTGTCCACACTGGTCCCGTCAGTACATGAAAAATGACCCGTAAGTACTGATAAGCTGATACGATCAGCCATCCGTACTGCCTGGAAGGACCACGGAATGTCCAGACTGGTCCATCAGGCCATGAAAAATCGACCCACACGTACTGATAGGCTGATATGATCAGCCTTATCCGTACTAAATGGAAGGATTNCCTGGAAGGACCACGGAATGTCCAGACTGGTCCATCAGGCCATGAAAAATCGACCCACACGTACTGATAGGCTGATATGATCAGCCTTATCCGTACTAAATGGAAGGATTTAACTCAACGGACCCATGGACTGTCCGGACTGCTCCCATCAGTACATGAAAAATGACCCATACATACTGATAGTCTGACACGATCAGCCATCCCTACTGCCTGGAAGGACCAACGACTGTCAAGACTGGTCCATCAGGCCATGAAAAATCTACCAATACGTACTGATAGGCTGATACGATCAGCCTTAACCGTACTGAATGGAAGGATTTAACTCAACATACCATGGACTGTTTGGACTGCGCCCATCAATACACGAAATATGACCAATACTTACTGATAGGATGATACGATCAGCTATCCGTAATGCCTGGATCGACCAAGAACTGTCCAGACTGGTCCATCAGGTTATGAAAAAATCGACCCACACATACTGATATGCTGATATGATCAGCCTTATCCGTACTAAATGGAAGGATTTAACTCAACGGACCCATGGACTGTCCGGACTGCTCCCATCAGTACATGAAAAATGACCCATACATACTGATAGTCTGACACGATCAGCCATCCCTACTGCCTGGAAGGACCAACGACTGTCCAGACTGGTACATCAGGCCATGAAAAATCGACCCATACGTACTGATAGGCTGATACGGTCAGCCTTAACCGTACTGAATGGAAGGATTTAACTCAACATACCATGGACTGTTTGGACTGCGCCCATCAATACACGAAATATGACCCATACTTACTGATAGGATGATACGATCAGCCATCCATAATGCCTGGATCGACCAAGAACTGTCCAGACTGGTCCATAAGGTCATGAAAAATTGACCAACACGTACTGATATGCTGATATGATCAGCCTTATCCGTACTGAATGGAAGGATATAACTCAACGTACCATAGACTTTCCTAACTGGTCCCATCAGTACATCAAAAATGACCCATACTTACTGATAGGCTGATACGATCAGCCATCTGTACTGCCTGGAAGGACCAAGGACTGTCCTGACTAGTCCATCAGGCCATTAAAAATCGACCAACACGTACTGATAGGCTGATATGATCAGCCTTATCCATACTGAATGGAAGGATTTAACTCAATGGACCATGGACTGTCTGGACTGCTCCCATCAGTACACCAAAAATGACCCATGCGTACTGATAAGCTGACACAATCAGCCATCCGTACTGCCTGGAAGGACCAAGGACTGTCCAGACTGGTCCATCAGGCCATGAAAAATTGACACGTTCGTATTGATAGGCTGATATGATCAGCCTTATCCGTACTGAATGGAAGGATTTAACTCAACGGACCAAGGACTGTCCCGACTGGTCCATCAGGCCATGAAAAATCGACCAATACGTACTGATAGGCTGATTCTATCAGTCATCCATACTGCCTAGAAGGACCAACGACTGTTTAGACTGGTCCATCAGGCCATGAATAATTGACCCATACGTACTGATAGGCTGACACGATCAGCCTTCTGTACTGCCTGGAAGGACTAAGGACTTTCCACACTGGTCCATCAAACCATGAAAAATTGACCCATATGTACTGATAGGCTGCTATGATCAGCCTTAACCGTACCGAATGGAAGGATTTAACTTAACGGACCAAGGACTGTCCTGTGTGCCCCCATCAGTACATAAAATATGACCCATACATATTGAGAGTCTGACACGATCAGCCATCCCTACTGCCTGGAAGGACCAAGGACTGTCCAGACTGGTCCATTAGGCCATGAAAAATCGACCCTACGTATTGATAGGCTAATATGATCAGCCTTAACCGTACTGAATGGAAGGATTTAACTCAACAGACCATGGACTGTCTGGACTGCTCCCATCAGTACACGAAAAATGACCCATACGTACTGATAAGCTGACACGATCAGCCATCCGTACTGCCTGGAAGGACCAAGGACTGTCCAGACTGGTTCATCAGGCCATGAAAAATCGACCCATACGTACTGATAGGCTTATATGATCAGCCTTATCCGTACTGAATGGAAGGATTTAACTCAACGGACCACGGACTGTCTGGACTGGTCCCATTAGTACATAAAAAATGACCGATAAGTACGTACTGATAGGTACTGATAGGCTGATTCGATCAGCCATCCGTACTGTATGGAAGGACCAAGGACTATCCAGACTCGTCCATTAGGCCATTAAAAATCGACCCATATGTACTGATTGGCTGATATGATTTGCATTAAGCGTACTGAATGGAAGGATTTACCTTAACGGACCATGGACTGTCTGGACTAGTCCGATCTGTATATGAAAAATTGACCCATACGTGCTGATAGGCTGACACGATCATCCATCCGAACTACCTGGAAGGACCAATGACTGTCAAGGCTGGTCCATCAGGCCATGAAGAATCAACCCATATGTACTGATAGGCTGATATGATCAGACTTATCCATACTGAATGGAAGAATTTAACTCAACGGACCATGGACCGTCCGGACTGGTCCGATCAGTACATGAAAAATGACTTATACGTACCGATAGGCTGATACAATCAGCCATCCGTATTGCTTGGAAGGACCAAGGACTGTCCGGTCTGATCCATCAAGCCATGAAAAATTGACCCATGCGTACTGATAGGCTGATATGATCAGCCTTAACCGTACCGAATGGAAGGATTTAACTTCACGGACCATGGACTGTCCTGACTGCCCCCACCAGTACATGAAAAATGACCCATACATACTGATAGACTGACACAATCCGCCATCCCTACTGCCTGGAAGGACCAAGGACTGTCAAGACTGGTCTATCAGGCCATGAAAAATCGACCCATACGTATTGATAGGCTGATATGATCAGCCTTAACCGTACTGAATGGAGGATTTAACTCAACAGACCATGGACTGTCTGGACTGCTCCCATCAGTACACAAAATATGACCCATACTTACTGATAGGTTGATACGATTAGCCATCCGTAATGCCTGGATCGACCAAGGACTGTCCAGACTGGTCCATCAGGTCATGAAAAATTGACCCACACAAACTGATATGCTGATATGATCAGCCTTATCCGTACTGAATGGAAGGATATAACTCAACGGACCAAGGACTGTCCAGACTGGTCCATCAGGCCACGAAAAATCAGCCCATACGTACTGAAAGGCTGATACTATCAGCCATCCGTACTGCCTAGAAGGACCAACGACTGTCCAGACTGGTCCATCAGGCCATGAAAAATTGACGCATACGTACTTATAGGCTGATACGATCAGCCTTCCGTATTGCCTGGAAGGACCAAGGAATTTCCAGACTGGTCCATCAGGCCATGAAAAATTGACCCATACGTACTGATAGGCTGATATGATCTGGCTTAACCTTACCGAATGGAAGGATTTAACTTAACGGACCAAGGACTGTCCGGACTGCCCCCATCAGTACATGAAAAATGACCCATACATACTGAGAGTCTGACATGATCAGCCATCCCTACTGCCTGGAAGGACCAAGGACTGTCCAGACTCGTCCATTAGGCCATGAAAAATCGACCCATACGTACTGATAGGCTAATATGATTAACCTTAACCGTACTGAATGGATGGATTTAACTCAATGGACAATGGAATTCCGGACTGGTCCGATCAGTATATGAAAAATGACCCACACGTACTGATAGGCTGACACGATCATACATCCGAGCTACCTGCAAGGACCAATGACTGTCAAGGCTGGTCCATCAGGCCATGAAGAATCGACCCATACGTACTGATAGGCTGATATAATCAGGCTTATCTATACTGAATGGAAGGATTTAACTCAACGGGCCATGGACTGTCCGGACTGGTCCAATCAGTACATGGAAAATTACTTATACGTACCGATAGGCTGATACGATCAGCCATCCATACTGCTTGGAAGGACCAAGGACTGTCCAGACTGATCCATCAGGCCATGAAAAATTGACCCATCCGTACTGATAGGCTGATATGATCAGCCTTATCCCTACTGAATGGAAGGATTTAACCCAACGGACCAAGGACTGTCCCAACTGGTCCATCAGGCCATAAAAAATCGACCCATACGTACTGATAGGCTGATACTATCAGTCATCCGTACTGCCTAGAAGGACCAACGACTGTCCAGACTGGTCCATAAGGCCATGAAAAATTGACCCATACGTACTGATAGGCTGTTAGGATCAGCCTTAACCGTACCGAATGGAAGGATTTAACTCAACGGACCATGGACTGTCCGGACTGCTTCCATCAGTACATGAAAAATGACCCATACATACTGATAGTCTGACACGATCAGCCATGCCTACTGCCTGGAAGGACCAAGGACTGTCCAGACTCGTCCATCAGGCCATGAAAAATCGACCCATACGTACTGATAGGCTGATACGATCAGCCTTAACCGTACTGAATGGAAGGATTTAATTCAACATACCATGGACTGTTTGGACTGCGCCCATCAATACACGAAATATGACCCATACTTACTGATAGGATGATACAATCAGCCATCCATAATGCCTGGATCGACCAAGAACTGTCCAGACTGGTCCATCAGGTCATGAAAAATTGACCAACACGTACTGATATGCTGATATGATCAGCCCTATCCGTACTGAATGGAAGGATATAACTCAACGTACCATAGACTGTCCAGACTTGTCCCATCAGTACATCAATAATGACCCATACTTACTGATAGGCTGATACGATCAGCCATCTGTACTGCCTGCAAGGACCAAGGACTGTCCTGACTAGTCCATCAGGCCATGAAAAATTGACCCACACGTACTGATAGGCTGATATGATCAGCCTTATCAATACTGAATGGAAGGATTTAACTCAACGGACCATGGACTATCTGGACTGCTCCCATCAGTACTACAAAAATGACCCATGCGTACTGATAAGCTGACACGATCAGCCATCCATACTGCCTGGAAGGACCAAGGACTGTCCAGACTGGTCCATCAGGCCATGAAAAATTGACACGTACGTATTGATAGGCTTATATGATCAGCCTTATCCGTACTGAATGGAAGGATTTAACTCAACGGACCAAGGACTGTCCCGACTGGTCCATCAGGCCATGAAAAATCGACCCATACGTACTGATAGGCTGATTCTATCAGTCATCCATACTGCCTATAAGGACCAACGACTGTCTAGACTGGTCCATCAGGCCATGAATAATTGACCCATACATACTGATAGGCTGATACGATCAGCCTTCCGTACCGCCTGGAAGGACCAAGGACTTTCCAGACTGGTCCATCAAACCATGAAAAATTGACCCATATGTACTGATAGGCTGCTATGATCAGCCTTAACCGTACCGAATGGAAGGATTTAACTTAACGGACCAAGGACTGTCCGGTGTGCCCCCATCAGTACATGAAATATGACCCATACATACTGAGAGTCTCACACGATCAGCCATCCCTACTGCCTGGAAGGACCAAGGACTGCCCAGACTGGTCCATTAGGCCTTGAAAAATCGACCCTACGTATTGATAGGCTGATATGATCAGCCTTAACCGTACTGTATGGAAGGACCAAGGACTATCCAGACTCGTCCATTAGGCCATTAAAAATCGACCCATATGTACTGATAGGCTGATATGATTAGCATTAAGCGTACTGAATGGAAGGATTTAACTTAATGGACCATGGATTGTCTGGACTAGTCCGATCAGTATATGAAAAATGACTCATACGTACTGATAGGCTGACACGATCATCCATCCGAACTACCTGGAAGGACCAATGACTGTCAAGGCTGGTCCATCAGGCCATGGAGAATCGACCCATACGTACTGATAGGCTGATATGATCAGCCTTATCCATACTGAATGGAAGGATTTAACTCAACGGACCATGGACCGTCCGGACTGGTCAGATCAGTACATGAAAAATGACTTATACGTACCGATAGGCTGATACAATCAGCCATCCGTATTGCTTCGAAGGACCAAGGACTGTCCAGGCTGATCCATCAAGCCATGAAAAATTGACCCATGAGTACTGATTGGCTGATATGATCAGCCTAAATCGTACCGAATGGAAGGATTTAACTTCACGAACCATGGACTGTCCTGACTGCCCCCACCAGTACATGAAAAATGACCCATACATACTGATAGTCTGACACAATCAGCCATCCCTACTGCCTGGAAGGACCAAGGACTGTCAAGACTGGTCTATCAGGCCATGAAAAATCGACCCATACGTATTGATAGGCTGATATGATCAGCCTTAACCGTACTGAATGGACGAATTTAACTCAACAGACCATGGACTGTCTGGACTGCTCCCATCAGTACACAAAATATGACCCATACTTACTGATAGGCTGATACGATCAGCATTAAGCGTACTGAATGGAAGGATTTAACTTAATGGACCATGGATTGTCTGGACTAGTCCGATCAGTATATGAAAAATGACCCATACGTACTGATAGGCTGACACGATCATCCATCCGAACTACCTGGAAGGACCAATGACGGTCAAGGCTGGTCCATCAGGCCATGAAGAATCGACCCATACGTACTGATAGGCTGATATGATCAACCTTATCTATACTGAACGGAAGGATTTAACTCAACGGACCATGGACTGTCCGGACTGGTCCAATCAGTACATGAAAAATTACTTATACGTACCGATAGGCTGATACGATCAGCCATCCATACTGCTTGGAAGGACCAAGGACTGTCCAGACTGATCCATCAGGCCATGAAAAATTGACCCATACGTACTGATAGGCTGATATGATCAGCCTTATCCGTACTGAATGGAAGGATTTAACCCAACGGACCAAGGACTGTCCCAACTGGTCCATCAGGCCATGAAAAATCGACCCATACGTACTGATAGGCTGATACTATCAGTCATCCGTACTGCCTAGAAGGACCAACGACTGTCCAGACTGGACCATCAGGCTATGAAAAATTGAACCATACGTACTGATAGGCTGATACGATCAGCCTTCCGTACTGACTGGAAGGACCAAGGACTTTCCAGACTGGTCCATCAGGCCATGAAAAATTGACCCATACGTACTGATAGGCTGTTATGATCAGCCTTAACCATACCGAATGGAAGGATTTAACTCAACGGACCATGGACTGTCCGGACTGCTTCCATCAGTACATGAAAAATGACCCATACATACTGATAGTCTGACACGATCAGCCATCCCTACTGCCTGGAAGGACCAAGGACTGTCCAGACTGGTCCATAAGGTCATGAAAAATCGACCCATACGTACTGATAGGCTGATATGATCAGCCTTAACCGTACTGAATGGAAGGATTTAACTCAACATACCATTGACTGTTTGGACTGCTCCCATCAGTACACGAAATATGACCCATACTTACAGATAGGCTGATACGATCAGCCATCCGTAATGCATGGAGGACCAAGGACTGTCCTGAATGGTCCATCAGGCCATGAAAAATCAACCCACACGTACTGATATGATGATATGATCAGCCTTATCCATACTGAATGGAAGGATTTAACTCAACGGACCATGGACTCTCTGTACTGCTCCCATCAGTACACGAAAAATGACCCATACGTACTGATAAGCTGACACGATCAGCCATCCGTACTGCCTGGAAGAACCAAGGACTGTCCATAATGGTCCATCAGGCCTTGAAAAATCGACCCATACGTACTGATAGGCTGATATGATCAGCCTTATCCGTACTGAATGAAGGATTTAACTTAATGGCCCATGGACTGTCCGGACTGACCCGGTCAGTATATGAAAAATGACCCATACGTACTAATAGGCTGACACGATCATCCATCCGAACTAACTGGAAGGACCAATGACTGTCAAGGCTGGTCCATCAAGCCATGAAGAATCGACCCATATGTACTGTTAGGCTGATATGATCAGCCTTATCAATACTGAATGGAAGGATTTAACTCAACGGACCATTGACTGTCCGGACAGGTCCGGTCAGCCATCCGTACTGCTTGGACCAAGGACTGTCCGGACTGATCCATCAGGCCATGAAAAATTGACCCATGCATACTGATAGGCTGATATGATCAGCCTTAACCGTACCGAGTGGAAGGATTTAACTTAACGGACTATGGACTGTACGGACTGCCCCCATCAGTACATGAAAAATGACCCTTACATACTGATAGTCTGACACGATCAGCCATCCCTACTGCCTGGAAGGACCAAGGACTGTCCAGACTGGTTCATCAGGCCCTGAAAAATCGACCCATACGTACTGATAGGCTGATATGATCAGCCTTAACCGTACTGAATGAAAGGATTTAACTCAACAGACCATGGACTGTCTGGACTACTCCCACCAGTACATGAAATATGACCCATACTTACTGATAGGCGGATACGATCAGCCATCCGTAATGCATGGATCGACCAAGGACGGTCCAGACTGGTCCATCAGGTCATTAAAAACCGACCCACACGTACTGATATGCTGATATGATATGCCTTATCTGTACTGAATGGAAGGATTTAACTCAACGGACCAAGGACTGTCCATACTGGTCCATCAAGCCATGAAAAATCGACCCATACGTACTGATAGGCTGATACTATCAGCCATCCGTACTGCCTAGAAGGACTAACGACTGTCCAGACTGGTCCATCAGGCCATGAAAAATTGACCCATACGTACAGATAGGCTGATACGATCAGCCTTTCGTACTGCCTGGAAGGACCAAGGACTTTTCAGTCTTGTCCATCAGGCCATGAAAAATTGACCCACACGTACTGATAGGCTGATATGATCAGACTTAACAGTACCGAGTGGAAGGATTAAACTTAATGGACCATGGACTGTCCAGACTGCCCCCATTAGTACATGAAAAATGACCCATACATACTGATAGTCTGACACGATCAGCCATCCCTACTGCCTGGAAGGACCAAGGACTGTCCAGACTGGTCCATCAGGCCATGAAAAATCGACCCACACGTACTGATAGGCTGATATGATCAGCCTTAACCGAACTGAATGGAAGGATTTAACTCAACAGACCATGGACTGTCTGGACTGCTCCCATCAGTACACGAAATATGACCCATACTTACTGATAGGCTGATACGATCAGCCATCTGTAATGCCTGGATCGACCAAGGACTGTCCAGACTGGCCATCAGGTCATTAAAAATTGACCAACACGTACTGATATGCTGATATGATCAGCCTTATCCGTACTGAATGGATGGACATAACTTAACGGACCATGGACTTTCCAGACTGGTCCCATCAGTACATGAAAAATGACCCATACATACTGATAGGCTGATACGATAAGCAATCCGTACCGCTTGGAAGGACCAAGCCTTGTCCAGACTGGTCCATCAGGCCATGAAAAATCGACCCACACGTACTGATAGGCTTATATGATCAGCCTTATCCGTACTGAATGAAAGGATATAACTCAACGGACCATGGACTCTCCAGACTGGTCCCATCAATACATGAAAAATGACTTATACGTACCGATATGCTGATACGATAAGCCATCCGTACTGCTTGGAAGGACCAAGGACTGTCCAAACTGATCCATCAGGCAATGAAAAATTGACCCATACATACTGATAGGCTGATATGATCAGCCTTATCCGTACTGAATGGAA
>MU107206.1:24706-45442 GCA_012274485.2 Sinapis alba | reverse complement strand
ATCAGTACACGAAAAATGACCCATACGTACTGATAAGCTGACACGATCAGCCATCCGTCCTGCCTGGAAGAACCAAGGACTGTCCATAATGGTCCATCAGGCCTTGAAAAATCGACCCATACGTACTGATAGGCTGATATGATCAGCCTTATCCGTACTGAATGAAGGATTTAACTTAATGGCCCATGGACTGTCCGGACTGGTCCAATCAGTATATGAAAAATGACCCATACGTACTAATAGGCTGACACGATCATCCATCCGAACTACCTGGAAGGACCAATGACTGTCAAGGCTGGTCCATCAGGCCATGAAGAACCGGCCCATACGTACTGTTAGGCTGATATGATCAACCTTATCCATACTGAATGGAAGGATTTAACTCAACGGACCATGGACTGCCCGGACTGGTCCGATCAGCCATCCGTACTGCTTGGACCAAGGCTGTCCAGACTGATCCATTAGGCCATGAAAAATTAATCCATGCATACTGATAGGCTGATATGATCAGCCTTAACCGTACCGAGTGGAAGGATTTAACTTAACGGACCATGGACTGTACGGACTGCCTCCATCAGTACATGAAAAATGACCCATACATACTGATAGTCTGACACGATCAGCCATCCCTACTCCCTGGAAGGACCAAGGACTGTCCAGACTGGTTCATCAGGCCATGAAAAATCGACCCATACGTACTAATAGGCTGATATGATCAGCCTTAACCGTACTGAATGGAAGGATTTAACTCAACAGACCATGGACTGTCTGGACTACTCCCACCAGTACATGAAATATGACCCATACTTACTGATAGGCTGATACGATCAGCCATCCGTAATGCATGGATCGACCAAGGACGGTCCAGACTGGTCCATCAGGTCATGAAAAACCGACCCACACGTACTGATATGCTGATATGATATGCCTTATCCGTACTGAATGGAAGGATTTAACTCAACGGACCAAGGACTGTCCATACTGGTCCATCAAGCCATGAAAAATCGACCCATACGTACTGATAGGCTGTTATGATCACCCTTAACCGTACTGAATGGAAGGATTTAACTCAACAGACCATGGACAGTCCAGACTGGTCCCATCAGTACATGAAAAATAACCCATACGTACTGACATGTTGATACGATCAGCCATCCGTAATGCATGGATCGACCAAGGACTGTCCAGACTTGTCCATCAGACCATGAAAAATCGACCCATACGTACTGATAGGATGATATGATCAGCCTTAACAGTACTGAATGGAAGGATTTAACTCAACAGACCATGGTCTGTCTGGACTGTTCCCATCAGTACACGAATTATAATTCAACAGACCATGGACTATCTAGACTGGTCCATCAGGCCATGAAAAATTGAGCACTCGTACTGATAGACTGATATGATCAGCCTTATCAGTACTGAATGGAAGGATTTAACTCAACGGACTATTTACTGTCTGGACTGGTCCCATCAGTACATCAAAAATGACCCATACGTACTGATAGGCTGATACGATCAGCCGTCTGTAATGCCTGGATCGACCAAGGACTGTCCAGTCTGGTCTATCAGGTCATGAAAAATCAACCCACACGTACTAATATGCTGATATGATCAGCCTTATCCTACTGAATGGAAGGATATAACTCAACGGACCATGGAGTGTCCTGACTGGTCCCATCAGTACATGAAAAATCACCCATACGTACGTACTGATAACCTGATACAATCAACCATTCGTACTGCCTAGAAGGACCAAGGACTATCTAGACTGGTCCATCAGGCAATGAAAAATGACCCATACGTACTGATAGGCTGATACGATCAGCAATCCATACTGCCTGGAAGGACCAAGGACTTTCCAGACTGGTCCATAAGGCCATGAAAAATCAACCCATCGTACTGATATGCTGATATGATCAGCCTTAACCCTATTGAATGGAAGATTTAACTTAATGGACAATGGACTGTCCAGACTGGTCCCATCAGTACATGAAAAGTGACCCATACGTACTGATAGGCTGATACGATCAGTTATCCGTACTGCCTGTAAGAACCAAGGACTGTCCAGACTGGTCTATCAGGCCATGAATAATCGATCCATACGTACTGATAGGCTGATATGATCATCCTTAACCGTACTGAATGAAAGGATTTAACTCAACAAACCATGGACTGTATGGACTGCTCCCATCAGTACACGAAAAATGACCCATACTTACTGATAGGCTAATACGATCAGCCATCCGTAATGCCTGGATTAACCAAGGACTGTCCAGACTGGTCCCTCAGGTCATGAAAAATCGACCCACACGTACTGATAGGCTGATATGATCAACCATCCATACTTCATGGAAGGACCAAGGACTGTCCAGACTGGTCCATAAGGCCACGAAAAATCAACACATACGTACTGAATGGAAGGATTTAACTCAACGGACCATGGACTGTTCGGACTGGTCCTATCAGTACACGAAAAATGACCGATACGTACGTACCAATAGGCTGATACGATCAGCCATCCTTTCTGCCTGGATGAGGCAAGGACTGTCCAGACTGTCAATTAGTCCTTAAAAATTGACCCATATCTACTGATACGCTTATATGATCATCCTTAACCGTACTGAATGGAAGGATTTAACTCAACAGACCATGGACTGTCCGGGCTGTTCCCATCATAACATAAAGGATGACCCATATGTACTGATAGGCTGATAAGATCAGCCATCCGTACTGCCTGGAAAGACCAAGGACTGTCCAGACTAGTCCACCAGGCCATGAAAAATCCACCCATACGTACTGATAGGCTGATATGATCAGCCTTATCTGCACTGAATGGAAGGATTTAACTCAACGGACCATGGACTGTCCGGACTGGTCCCATAAGTACATGAAAAATAACCCATGCGTACTGATAGGCTGTTATGATCAGCCTTAACCGTACTGAATGGAAGGATTTAACTCAACAGACCATGGACTGTCCAGAATGGTCTATCAGGCCATGAAAAATCAACCCATACGTACTGATAGGCTGATATGATCAGCCTTATCCGTACTGAATGGAAGGATTTAACTCAACGGACCATAGACTGTCCGGACTGGTCCCATCAGTACATGAAAAATGACCGATAGGTACGTACGGATGGCTGATACAATCAGCCATCCGTACTGTCTGGAAGGACCAAGGACTGTCCAGACTCGTCCATCAGGCCATGAAAAATTAACCCATACGTACTGATACGCTGATATGATCAGCCTTAACCAAACTGAATGGAATGATTTGACTCGACGAACCATGGACTGTCTGGACTGGTCAGATCAGTATCTTAAAAATGACACATACGTACTGATAGGCTGACACGATCATCCATCCGTACTACCTGGAAGGACCAATGACTGTCAAGGCTGGTCCATCAGGCCATGAAAAATCGATCCATATGTACTGATAGGCTGATATGGTCAGCCTTATCCATACTGAATGGAAGGATTTAACTCAACAGACCATGGACTGTTCAGACTGGTCCCATCAATACTTGGAAAATGGTCCATACTTACTGATAGGCTGATACTATCAGCCATCCGTACTGCCTGGATGGACCAAGGACTGTCCAAACTGGTCCATTAGGCCATGAAAAATCCAGGTCTACTGATAGACTGATATGATCAGCCTTAACCGTACTAAATGGAAGGATTTAGCTCAACGGACCATGGACAGTTCGGACTGGTCCCATCAGAACATAAAGAATGACCCATACGTATTGATAGGCTTATACGATCAGCCATCCGTACTGCCTGGAAAGACCAAGGACGGTCCCGACTGGTCCATCAGGCGATGAAAAATTGACAAAAATATAATGATAGGCTGATATGATCAGCCTTATCCATACTGAATGGAAGGATTTAACTCAACGGACCATGGACTGCCTGGACTGCTCCCATCAGTACATGAAAAATGACCCATACGTACTGATAAGCTGACACGATCAGCCATCCGTACTGCCTGGAATGACCAAGGACTGTCAAGACTGGTCCATCAGGCCATGAAAAATCGACCCATACATACTGATTAGCTGATATGATCAGCCTTATCCATACTGAATGGAAGGATTTAACTCAACGGACCATGGACTGTCCAGACTGGTCCCATTAGTACATAAAAAATAACCCATACGTACGTACTGATAAGCTGATACAATCAACCATCCGTACTGCCTAGAAGGACCAAGGACTATTTAGACTGGTCCATCAGGCCATGAAAATTTGAGCACTTGTACTGATAGACTGATATGATCAGCCTTATCAGTAATGCCTGGATCGACCAAGGACTGTCTAGACTGGTCAATCAGGTCACGGAAAATCGACCCACACGTACTGATAGGCTGATATGATCAGCCTAATCCGTACTGAATGGAAGGATATAACTCAACGGACCTTGGACTGTCCAGAATGGTCCCATCAGTACATAAAAAATAACCCATACGTACGTACTGATAAGCTGATACAATCAACCATCCGTACTGCCTAGAAGGACCAAGGACTATTTAGACTGGTCCATCAGGCCATGAAAAATTGAGCACTCGTACTGATAGACTGATATGATCAGCCTTATCAGTACTGAATGGAAGGATTTAACTCAACAGACTATGGACTATCTGGACTGGTCCCATCAGGACATGAAAAATGACCCATACGTACTGATAGGCTGATACGATCAGCCGTCTGTAATGCCTGTATCGACCAAGGACTGTCCAGTCTGGTCTATCAGGTCATGAAAAATCAACCCACACGTACTGATATGTTGATATGATCAGCCTTATCCATACTGAATGGAAGGATATAACTCAACGGACCATGGACTGTCAAGACTGGTCCCATCAGTACATGAAAATGACCCATACGTACTGATAGGCTGATACGATCAGCCATCCGTACTGCCTGGAAGAACCAAGGACTGTCCGGACTGGTCCACCAGGCCATGAAAAATCGACCCACACGTACTGATGGGCTGATATGATAAGCCTTATCCGTACTGAATGGAAGGATATAACTCAACGGACCATGGACTGTCTAGACTGGTCCCATCAGTACATGAAAAATGACCCATACATACGTACTGATAACCTGATACAATCAACCATTCGTACTGCCTAGAAGGACCAAGGACTATCTAGACTGGTCTATCAGGCTATGAAAAATTGACCNTGGTCCCATCAGTACATGAAAAATGACCCATACATACGTACTGATAACCTGATACAATCAACCATTCGTACTGCCTAGAAGGACCAAGGACTATCTAGACTGGTCTATCAGGCCATGAAAAATTGACCACTCGTACTGATAGACATATATGCTCAGCCTTATCAGTACTGAATGGAAGGATATAACTCAATGGACTATGGACTGTCTGGACTGGTTCCATCAGTACATGAAAAATGATCCATACGTACTGATAGGCTGATACGATCAGCCATCCATACTGCCTGGAAGGACCAAGGACTTTCCAGACTGGTCCATAAGGCCATGAAAAATCAACCTATACATACTGATATGCTGATATGATCAGCCTTAACCCTATTGAATGGAAGATTTAACTTAATGTACCATGGACTGTCCGGACTGGTCCCATCAGTACATGAAAAATGACCCATATGTACTGATAAGCTGATACAATCAGCCATTCGTACTGCCTGGAAGGACCAAGGACTGTCCAGACTGGTCCATAAGGCCATGAATAATCGATCCATACGTACTGATAGGCTGATATGATCAGCCTTAACCGTACTGAATGCAATGATTTAACTCAACAGACCATGGACTGTATGGACTACTCCCATCAGTACACGAAAAATGACCCATACTTACTGATAGGCTAATACGATCAGCCATCCGTAATGCATGGATTAACCAAGGACTGTCCAGACTGGTTCATCAGGTCATGAAAAATTGACCCACACGTACTGATAGGCTGATATGATCAGCCATCCATACTTCATGGAAGGACCAAGGACTGTCCAGACTGGTCCATAAGGCCATGAAAAATCAACCCATACGTATTGATATGCTGATATGATCAGCCTTATCCGTACTGAATGGAAGGATTTAACTCAACGGACCATGGACTGTCCGGACTGGTCCCATCAGTACACAAAAAATAACCGATACGTACGTACTGATAGGCTGATACGATCAGCCATCGGTACTGCCTGGATGGGCCAAGGACTGTCCAGACTGTCCATTAGTCCTTGAAAAATTGACCCATATCTACTGATACGCTTATATGATCATCCTTAAACGTACTGAATGGAAGGATTTAACTCAACAGACCATGGACTGGCCGGAGTGTTCCCATCATAACATAAAGGATGACCAATATGTACTGATAGGCTGATATGATCAGCCATCCCAACTTCATGGAAGGACCAAGGAGTGTCCAGACTGGTCCACCAGACCATGAAAAATCGACCCATACGTACTAATAAGCTGATATGATCAGCCTTATTCATACTGAATGGAAGGATATAACTCAACGGACCATGGACTGTCTAGACTTGTCCCATCAGTACATGAAAAGTGACCCATACGTAGTGATAGGCTGATACGATCAGCCATCCGTACTGCCTGGATGGACCAAGGACTGTCCAGACTGGTCCATCAGGCCATGAAAAATCAACCCACACGTACTTACAGGCTGATTTGATCAGCCTTATCCGTACTGAATGGAAGGATATAACTCAACGGACCATGGACTGTCCAGACTGATCCCATCAGTACATAAAAAATGACCCATACATATTGATAGGCTGATACGATCAGCCATCCGTACTGCCTGGAAGGACCAAGGACTGTCCAGACTAGTCCATCAGGCGATGAAATATAGACCCACACGTACTGATAGGCTGGAATGATCAGCCTTATCAGTACGGAATGGAAGGATTTAACTCAATGGACCATGGACTGTCTGGACTGGTCCCATCAGTACTTGAAAAATGACCCTTACGTACTAATAGGCTGATACGATCAGCTATCCGTACAGCCTGGAAGCACCAAGGACTGTCAAGACTGGTCAATCAGGCCAAGAAAAATCGACCCATACGTACTGATAGGCTGATATGATCAGCCTTATTCGTACTGAATGGAAGGATTTAACTCAATGGACCATGGACTGTCCAGACTGGTCCGCTCAATACATGAAAATGACCCATACGTACTGATAGGTTGATACGATAAGCCATCCATACTGCATGGAAGGACCAAGGACTCTCCAGACTGGTCCATCAGGCTATGAAAAATCGACCCATACGTACTGATACGCTGATATGAGCAGCCGTATCAATACTGAATGGAAGGATTTAACTCAACGGACCATGGACTGTACGGACTGGTCCTATCAATACATGATAAATGACCCATACGTACTGATAGGTTGATACGATAAGCCATCCATACTGCATGGAAGGACCAAGGACTCTCAGACTGGTCCATCAGGCCATGAAAAATCGACCCATACGTACTGATAGGCTGATATGAGTAGCCGTATCAATACTGAATGGAAGGATTTAACTCAACGGACCATGGACTGTCCGGACTGGTCCCATCAGTACATGAAAAATTACCCATACGTACTGATAGGCTGATACGATCAGCCATCCGGACAGCCTCGATGGACCAACGACTGTCCAGACTGGTCCATCAGGCCATGAAAAATCAACCCACACGTACTGATAGGCTTATATGATCAGCCTTATCCGTACTGAATGAAAGGATATAAGTCAACGGACCATGGACTGTCCAGACTGGTCCCATCAGTACATGAAAAATTACCCATACGTAGTGATAGGCTGATACGATCAGCCATCTGTACTACCTGGATGGACCAAGGACTGTCCAGACTGGTCCATCAGGCCATGAAAAATCAACCCACATGTACTGATAGGCTGATATGATCAGTCTTATCCGTACTGAATGGAAAGATATAACTCAGCGGACCATGGACTGTCCAGACTGATCCCATCAGTACATAAAAAATGACCGATATATATTGATAGGCTGATACGATCAGCCATCTGTACTGCCTGGAAGGACCAAGGACTGTCCATACTGGTCCATCAGGCGATGAAATATAGACCCACACGTACTGATAGGCTGGAATGATCAGCCTTATCAGTACTGAATGGAAGGATTTAACTAGATGGACCATGGACTGTCTGGACTGGTCCCATCAGTACTTGAAAAATTACCCTTACGTACTGATAGGCTTATACGATCAGCCATCCGTACTGCATGGAAGCACCAAGGACTGTCAAGACTGGTCAATCAGGCCAAGAAAAATCGACCCATACGTACTGATAGGCTGATATGATCAGCCTTATCCGTACTGAATGGAAGGATTTAACTCAATGGACCATGGACTGTCCAGACTGGTCCTATCAATACATGAAAAATGACCCATATGTACTGATAGGTTGATACGATAAGCCATCCATACTGCATGGAAGGACCAAGGACTCTCCAGACTGGTCCATCAGGCCATGAAAAATCGACCCATAAGTACTGATAGGCTGATATGAGCAGCCGTATCAATACTGAATGGATGGATTTAACTCAACGGACCATGGACTGTCCGGACTGGTCCCATCAGTACATGAAAAATGACTCATACGTACTGATAGGCTGATATGATCAGCCATCCATACTGCCTGAAAGGACCAAGGACTGTCCAGACTGGTCCATCAGGCCACGAAAAATTGACCCATACGTACTGATATATGTACCCTAACAAGACATATGTATAAGTACAATGTATAAGTACAATCCGATACCCTACATTCCTAACTAACATTGCAGGGTTATGTTCACCTTTTATATGTTCCCTAAATTAACCGTACAGTTCACAAGGCACACAGCCACACTCAGGACATCACATAAGGGAATAAGAAGAGATGGGTCTGGCTTCACTAAACCGACCACAGCCCACACAAAATCCCATCACGGCCATGGCAGGATGGTCCGGTCCATCCCCACTCACCTTGGGCGTGCGCTCAGGAATGCTCAAGCCCTTCTCCAAGTCCTTATCCTTGCCTCTTGTAACCATCATCAATCGATCTCCACTTAACACAGGGTTTGGCCGATCTTCTTCTTCTTTCTTTCTCTCTCTCACGATTTGGGCAGAGCTTTTCCTAAGGAAAAATGTGGCAAATCTTGACCCCAAGGGACTATATTTTTAGGGAGAATGGCAGGCCAACTTCCTAGGCGAACAGGCACCACCTTCTGGCCGAACAGGACAACCTGTTCCTACCCTTCCCTTCACACCGACCGCCCATAACTGCCCATTCCTCCCTTGGGCTGATCGATGTCCAGCCCACTCCTCTTGCCCACGATCTTGGCCTCCTTGCCCAAGCCCCAAAACCCATCAGTCCCTCCTTGACCCATGGCCTGGTAACCACCCAAAACCCGAACCACCTGACCAAGAATCCATCACTCCATCCAGCTGAGATCAGCTGGTTGCTAGCTGTCCCAGCTGAGTGAGCTAGTAGTCCAGCTCTCCCATCACTCGTCCATATCCTCTTTACTTGTCTCCAACCTTCCCTGGTTAAGTCTCAGCATCCTGATGCCCTTAACCCTTATACTCAGCCATGATACGCATGTCTTTAGGTCACATGACCTGACTGGTGCGTCTCCTCCTACAATGGCCGAGCCAAATGCCTTTATCTAGGTTTGGGGATGCTACAACCCATACGTACTGATAGGCTGATATGATCAGCCATCCGTGCTGCCTGGGAGGACCAAGGACTGTCCAGACTGGNAGCCAAATGCCTTTATCTAGGTTTGGGGATGCTACAACCCATACGTACTGATAGGCTGATATGATCAGCCATCCGTGCTGCCTGGGAGGACCAAGGACTGTCCAGACTGGTCCATCAGGCCAAGAAAAATTGACCCATACGGTATGATACGCTGATATGATCAACCTTAACCGTACTGAATGGAAGGATTTAACTCAATGGACCATGTTCTATCCGGACTGGTCCCATCAGTAGATGAAAAATGACCCATACGTACTGATTGGCTGATACGATCAGTCATCCGTACTGCCTGGTAGGACCAAGGACTGTCCAGACTGGTCCATCAGGCCATGAAAGATCGACCCATACGTACTGATAGGCTGATATGAACAGCCTTATCCGTAGTGAATGGAAGGATTTAACTTCACGGATGATGCACTGTCCAGACTGGTCCCATTATGACATAAAAAATGACTCATACATACTGAAAGGCTGATAGGATCAGCCATCCGTACGGCCTGGAAGGACCAAAGACTGTCCAGACTTGTCCATCAGTCCATTAAAAATCACCCATACGTACTGATAGGCTGATATTGTAAGACCCGATCCTGGTCCAAAGGACCCAACTAGGACCCGCGGACTTACCTATCTAATCATGTCATTTTTGTTCACTTTAAAGGTCCAATATTTCTCTACGTCTTTTTCAATCGTATGAGATTCAAACATTTCGATTCCTAAGTCTATTCAGATAAGAGAAATTGTATCTTTATTAATATAAAACATGTGATCCAATACATAGATTCAGTTGCACAATAGGCTATCATAAGTTCATGTGTTCATACTAACTATACTATCCCACAACCCACACATCCATCCACGGCTCAGGTCTTCATGGTTCCTTGGCCTTGCCACGGTCCTGATCTGGTCCTGAAAGCAACATCATCACAAGACACATGTATAAGTACAATCCGATACCCTAACAATCATGTCTACATTGCATGGTTCGGTTCTCCTATTATATGGTCCATAACCTATCCATTCAGTTCACAAGGCCCACAGCCACACTCAGGACACCACCCAGGATATCCTGGACACCTACTCAACACACGGCCTGACTGATCCAATGTGGTCCAACCCTTTGTCCACACCAAACCACAATCGACAATGGCTGATTCCCAAATCTGATCAACCCAAATAAATCCCCAAAGACTAATTAAAATTCATGACAATTCCTAATAAATCCAAACTAAGAAGAATCCTTAATCAGAATCTACAGAACCGGCCTCGATCCTATTGATCTCGGCCACAATCAGCCAAACCGGCCATAAATGACCATATTCAAATCAATTAGGCAAACCCTAATACAATCCATGGTAATTCATGATAAATCCCCACTAAGAGGAATACATGGTCGGAATTCAATGAATCCCACCGGAGCGTATATAATCCGACCAAGACCAGTCCGGCCAAAGGCCAAGGACTATGTTCCTGGACCAGCCAAGGCCTTGGCCCAGTCACACTGAGATTGAAACGCCAACCACATAAAGAATATAGATGAAGAGAAGTTAATCAGTAAGGGGATGGGAAGAAATGGGTCTGGATTCACCAAAATGACCACAGCCCACACGGCATCACACCGCAGCCATGGTAGGATGGTTCGGTCCATCCCACTCTCCTTGGGCGTGTGCTCTGGAGTGCTCAAGCCCTTCTCCAAGTCCTTTTCCTTGCCTCTAGTACCCATCCTCAATTGATCTCCACACCACACAAGCAAACTCCTGACCGGAAATCAATCACCAACACACACAGCCAAGCCTTGATCTCTCTCTCTCTCTCTCTCTCTCTCTCTCTCTCTCTCTCTCTCTCTCTCTCTCTCTCTCTCTCTTTCTTTCTCTCTATCAAGATTTGGAACGAGCCTTCCTTAGGGAAAATTGTGTGAATTCTGGACCCCTAGGGTCTGTATTTAAAGGCAAGAATCGACCCTTAACTTCCTGGGCGAACAGGCAATACTTGGTGGCCGAATGGGTGAAACTAGCACCATTCGCACCCCTTTGTCCTAACTGCCTCCAACCGTCTCTCTCTCCCTTATCCTGTTTGAATGAAAGACCCATGGTCCTGTCCACTGACCTGCCTACTTATCCAAGACCCCAAACTGGTCGGACCCCCTTGGCCAACAAGACCAGCACCATAACTGCCCATGACCCGAGCCCCTCGACCATGACCCGAACCCTTCACCCATCTGAGGTGAGCTGGTTGCTAACTGCCCCAGCTAAGTGAGCTGGTGGTCCAGCTACTGTAGCTGACCTAGGCTAGTGTGAGCTGTACCAAACTGTTCCGAGCTTGATCTAGCTGGCCGAGCTACTCCCATGCCTTGTCCGACTGCCTTAGAACTCATCCAACTCTTCTTTCCTTGTCTTCATTAGATTCTGGTTAACTCTCAGCCTACTGATGCACTTAACCATCCGTCCCAGCCATGATACGCTTGTCCTTAGGTCATGTGACCTGACTGGTGCATCTCCTCGCACCATGGCCGTGCCCGAAGGCCTTATCTAGAATCAGGGACATGACAAGTCTCCTCCACTTGAGATGGATTCGTCCTCGAATCCGACCCTAGACTTGTCTCCATAGAAAACTGACCATACCATTCTCGAAAGTCAGCTTTCATCCTTGCTTCTGTCTCCCAAGTAACTTGTTCTTGTCCATTGCAATCCCAAACAACTTTGACCATCTGTATGGTCTTCCTTCTCATAGCTTTTTCCATCCTATCCACAATCGGAACCGGCCTTGTCTCCATGCAGGCGTACTATCTCATCCATGTATATCCGTACCAAAGGCTCCACACCATCAGTCTTCTTGATTGGTATGAAATGGGTTGACTTGGTTAAACGGTCCACCACTACCCATACTGAATCCTTCCTGTTCCTGGTCGTGGAAAACCAGACACAAAATCCATGGTGATATGATTCCACTTCCATTCTGGAATAGGTAGATTCTAAAGTAACCCACTGGGTACTTGATGCTCTGCCTTGACGAGTTGGCAATTAGACACTTAGCCACCCATTCTGCCACATCAGTCTTCATACGGACCCAATGGTAGTACCTCTTGATGTCCTTGTACATCTTGTTCAGTCCAGGATGCACAAAGAACTTAGACTTATGAGACAGGCCCATAATCTCCTCCTTAAGTCCCCTTACATTTGGAACACTGATTCTCCCATGGACCAAGATTGTTCCATCTTGTGCAACCTGGTACTCCGTCTTATCATTCAGAGCAACCTTTTGAAGGTTCTCATCCAAGCCTTGTGCTTGCTTAATCCTGGAAAGAAGATCAGCAAGGTTCACTGCCTCCAAACCCAATGGCTCGTCCTCGCTGGCCAATGTGTTCAGGTGCAATGTCTGGACCATCCCTTTCAGCACCTTTGCCTCCCTTTCAGCTGAGACCTCAGCCCTTCTACGGCTCAAGGCATCGGCCACCAAGTTTGCTTTACCGGGATGGTAAGCAATCTCAAGATCATAATCGGCCACAAATTCCATCCACCTTCTTTTTCTCAAATTCAACTCAGGTTGAGTGAATATATACTTGAGACTCTTGTGGTCGGTTAAGATCTGAACCTTGGCTCCATACAAGTATGATCACCATATCTTGAGGGCAAACACCACTGCGGCCATTTCTATGTCGTGGGTTGGGTAGTTCCCTTCATGCTTCCTCAATTGCCTAGAGACATAGGCAATGACCTTACCGTGTTGGGTCAATACACACCCCAATCTAGTGATGGATGCATCCGTGTATACTACATATGGTTGGTCAGCCTCTGGCAGCACTAGGATAGGTGCACCTGTCAACATGTCCTTCAAAGCAGAGAAATACTTCTCACACTCCTCAGACCATACAAACTTCACATCCTTACCAGTTAGTTGTGTCATTGGTTGAGCCAAGCTGGCAAACCCCTTGACAAACTTCCTGTAATATCCGGCCAGACCTAAGAAACTTCTGACCTCTGTTGCATTCTTAGGCCGTGGCCATCCTTGTATGGCCTTAACTTCTCAGGGTCAACTGAGACTCCCTGGTCTGACACAATGTGTCCAAGGAATCCAACACTCCTTTGCCAAAAACTGTACTTCCTCAACTTGGCAAAGAGATGTTGTTCCCTCAACCGTCCCAGCCAGCCCTTAGATGTCTTTCATGGTCTTCCTTGCTCTTGGAATATACTCATATGTCACCTATGAAGATGATTACAAATTCATCCAAGAAGTCACGGAAGATGCCATTCATCATCTTCATGAAGGCTGCGGGTGCATTGGTTAATCCGAAAGGCATGACCACAAACTCATAATGGCCGTACCTAGTTCGGAATGCTGTCTTTCTAATGTCATTTGGTTCAATAGGGATCTGATGATACCCTGAAGCCGAATCAATCTTAGAAAACCACTTTGCACCCTTGAGCTGATCCAACAACTCATTTATCCGAGGTAATGGGTACTTGTTCTTCACAGTGACCCGGTTCAACCCTCGATAGTCAATACATAACCTGAAGCTACCCAAGGTGACACACTAGGTCTTATAAAACCTTTGTCCAGCAAATCCACAAATTGCTTCTTAAGCTCGACCATCTCGGCAAGAGAAATTCTGTAGGGACTTTTGGATAATGGGGCCGTCCCTGGGTCTGATCTATCAGGGGGAATGCCTTGTAAGGACCCAAACACATCATGGAACTCGCGGACAATAGGTATTCCCTCCGGGTCACCACCCCATACGACCTCCTTAGTGGCGATTGTGGCCAGATAAGCCTCACAACCCTTCCTCAGCATCCTCTCAACATGGATTGCTGACACCACCAAGCATTCAGAGGCCGGACGTATACCTTGGAACCTGATTGGAGATCCACACCCACTCTCAAACTGCACTCGCCCCCGGTGACAGTCAAGAGTGGCTCGATTCTTTCCAAGCCAGTCCATACCTAATATCACCTCATGATTCTTTAGGTGGACTACCACAAGATCCACATGCATGACCCTGTCTTGGAGCACCACTGGAACGTCCTGAATCACTCCTAGTGAACTCATAACTTGCCCACCGGCCGCGTTCACTACCCCAGGACAATCCCATGTTCCCAACTGGAACAACCCCTTTCCGAGCATCCCTGGACTCACAAAGCTATGTGTCGCTCCAGTATCGAAAAGTATGTGTGTTTCCACACCACCAATACTTAGGGTCCATACACATGACCCAATATAAGTACCTAACCATTCTAAGTTCCGTACCATGCAGTTTTTACTGAATTGAAAAGAACAAGATCAAACAATTACCAGTGATCGCTTGGAATGGTCCAGCCTTGTCTTCATCTTTTGACATCTCATAGACACGGGGTGCTGAGGTCTGTCCATGGTTCTCATCCGGCCGGCTAGCCTCTCCTAGGCTCCTGCTAAGCCCAAATGACAACTTAGGACAGTCCTTGCGGAGATGTCCCTTTCTACCACAGTAGTGGCAAGTCCTGGTGTCACCACCAGCTCCTTGCTCCTGCCTGGGAAAGTCACGAGCTGAGTGGTCAATCTTGCCACACCGGAGACAAGCTTCATTGCTCTCCAGCATTCACCTCTATGGTGTTTACCACACTTGAGGCACACAGACCTACTACTTGAAGATTTACCTTCCTCAGCCTGGTCCCTCTTCCTCTTCCGGTCACTATTACCACCAGTGGCAGCCGGGTGGCTCTGGATATTCAGTTTAGCTTCTTCAGCTAGGTTTGTCTCCAACATGGCCATCCTCTCAACCAAATCGGAAACAGTGTGGAAGGTGCGGACAGAGCAGTAGGTTCGGAGCTTGACCCTAAGGCCTCTTATGAACCGACATAACTGAACTGACTCGTCCTCCAGTTCCTTCCCCACATAGCGCCTGAGTCGGTTGAACTTCTCCTCATACTCTCTAACCGTCCTACGACCCTGGACCAGGTCTAGTCCCATTGGTACGCTTGTCTAGTGCCAACCACCAGTTACGAGAATCGCCCTCCAAGAAGTGAACCGCTATGTCCTTCTGATAATCCTCTGGGCAACGGGTTGAGTTGAAGTTGCCGACCAGCCTGCTCCTCCACTCATCAGCTTCCAATGGGTCAACACTTCCAGCAAAGTGTTTGGTGCCCATCTTAGCTATGTTCTCCAATAGCTTCAGGTAATCCATTCTCCTAACCGCCCTAGGTGGTGGATCAATCTCAACCACCTCGGCCACCTGTTCCACCCGCCTACCAGCTAAGGGAACAGCTGTAAGAATGGTTCCATCAACAGAAGCACGAAATGTCGCGATATCTGCAACCGAAGCATGTTGATCGACACGCAAATGGCGGTGTGTCGCGACGCATGCACTCCATCCATGGTGAGAGACATGTGGAGGACGTGTTGTCAAATTTCTAACAGGCTGAGTGTCCACCGTAGCACGACATCTCTCCGTAGGAAGAAGTGTTCCATGCATCTTGACACCCAAAAGCACGACATGTCATCATATGTGCGACTAGCGCATGCGTATCGACACCCAGTGGCCCGTGTGTCGCAATGCATGAACTCCAGCCAAGCTGAGAGACATCTAGACGTGGAGGTGGCTCATGGAATGCTCAAGTACCATGCAATAGGGAAAGTGTACGCCCGTGTGTCGCCACGCATGCAACCGGAATTATGCGGGACGACACACATGCGCTTGGGTGGTGCGTCATTATTGGTTGGTGACTACTATATATACCCAGCTCCCCCTGCTCGTTTTCATTCATCCCACACACACCAAAGACACTCCAAAACATGGTTAGAGAGAGAGAGAGAGAGAGGCTTTTTAAAAGTATGGTCATTTCTGAAGACCGGTATTTCACCAAGAAAGGCAAGTTCTGTCCAATCGAAGAATTTCTACGATCGTTATGCGGAAGCTCGGCCCAAATCAAACCGACCAATCCTCTTATATTCTTTGATGATCAACTGGAGGTTATGTCCAAGGTTAGTTCGATTCTATGGGTTCATATCAGTCGAAGTTCTGAAGCTCTTCTGAGAAGTCTGAGAATCGTCCAGAAACTAGAGAAGGTTCTGCTCGAGTTTAGTTATGTCCATACCAGTTTAAGGGGAGGTTCTGTCCAAGTCAAGATAAATCCAGTCCAGTCCATTAAAGACGTCAAGGTTGGGTTTTGGCTAAGTTCTCTCCGATCAACCAGCTGCTTATCGGCATAGAACTTTGTGAGTTGCTTTTGTTTGAATTCCACTTGGAAATTAGGATAGTTTTCTGGTTATGCTTGAGTTCCACTTGGAACTTAGGATAGATCGAGTTGCATATAGAGTAGTATTCTCACACTATTGCATGGTAGAGTCCTTAGGGTTATTTTATTGAACCAGACTCAGCTTAGCATGGGCTAAGCTGAGATGAAAAGGAATTAAGTCTGAGTTAATAACCTGACAAGGACTAGGATGCATCATGTTTTCTATTCTTGCTTGTTGATATGGTTGAGTGCAGGTTCCCGTTATCTTTAAAGATAGTTTCTTAACAGGAGGTTGAACTATCTGGGTAACGGTTATATTGAGTAGATTGTTTGTTAGATTAGTTAAATGATTGCTTGTTTAATTAATCTTGTTGATTGAGGTTAGTCAGCTCTTGGTAAGGGAGTGACTATTTGGTTGATTTGATTAGTGTTCGTATTGTTGTTTAGTT
The DNA here is from genome assembly GCA_012274485.2 of Sinapis alba. Taxonomy (NCBI): domain Eukaryota; kingdom Viridiplantae; phylum Streptophyta; class Magnoliopsida; order Brassicales; family Brassicaceae; genus Sinapis; species Sinapis alba. Next base: position 27,985 of record MU107206.1, on the reverse strand, counting down.
TATTAGTGGTCCTAAGCCATATGGGCCGGACTACTTGTACTAGTGGTTAGTGTCGTAGATTCTTAAGTGTTGTTAGGATAGTGTGTCATGTGTTTTGCCGACAGTATGTGCGTAACCCGCCCATACTAGCCTTGTTTAGGGGTTGATTAGTGTTTCCTCGACCTCGTACCCAGCGGGTTCAAGGAAACACCTTATTCGCTGGATCGGGATGACTCAGAGAGACGGGTTCATGGCCTATGGCTGAGTATTACACGACGGTGTAATGTGGCAGTGACCCGATGGACTGTGGGCCGCGGTCGGTTGAAAGTTCCTTCTCCTGGCCTTTGTGGTAGGGAGATAGGATATTGCCGATAGTGAGGAGGAACAAGAAATCCCCAGGGACCAGGTTAGAGTGTGTGTTGTGTTAGAGTGTCATAAGGGTTATGGAACCCTAGAGTAAGTGGTCACACCGATATACGGTGTTACAAGTTATATTGAGTCATAGTTAGTTAGAGTCTTATTATTGTGTTTGTGTTTGTGGATTGGGGTTATTTTCATGCAGGTTTCTAACATCAAGATCTAATTTCGGGTTAGGTACCGGATTAGTCTTGGTGTCTGTTTGGTTAGTGTAGACCCGATGTTGGCTGTTATGTTGTTTGAAGGATTTCTTGTGAATGGTGGTGGATATTAAAGCTATGCGGTATCATTGGTTGGCCGATCATGTTCTTGTCTGATTGTTGGTCGACCGGTTAATGATACTTGTATAGTCTAAGTGTCTAACACTAAATGAGTATTGAACCTCATGCGCATATATGGTTAGCTAGGGATTGGTTGTTAACTTGTTGTTATGCAGGTTCCCGTTACTTGAAGTTAGATTATGGCAGGAGGCTCAGTCTGACTTAGTAACGGTTTGTTTATCCTTAGCTTAGTTTGCATGCTAGGGTTAGATTGATTGTTATTTTGGGTTGTCTGGGTTAGTAACTAGGTTGCGGGTAGAGGCCGCCAGCTCACGGAGTGACATTAGGTTACTCACCCAACTCCGTTGTCCTTTTTGCAGGTAGTTTTAGGTAAGGATGACCGGATAGCTTGGTGCTGGACGTTAGGACCACCGGAGTAGATTTTCATGCCTTTTGTCAATGGTATCGTGATTGTGTTTAGTTGACTCGATTTGGCATTAGGACGGGACCGGTCTTCAATATATAAATGTATGGATATTTCTTGAATTAATAAAGGAATTGTTTTTCATGTGCATCATGAGTACTCTGATATTTGACTAGTCCGGTCTAACACAACGTTAGGTCTTGGTACGGGTTGAAAAGCCTTAGGCCTCGATCTAACGGAACCGTTAACTCTTGGTACAGGTTGCAAAGCCTTAGGCCTTGATTTAGCGGGACGAGTTAGTGGATGAACTGGTCTATGTTGCGGAGTAAGTTCTGCGACTCTGATCGGATTGTCCCTAGCCGTCACATAGTTCTTCCGGACCATGGTGTTGGGTTGAACGGTCAGTCATGTTCTTGTTTGATTATTGTCTCTTTCATCTTTAACCCTGGGTGTTGGTTGGTCTATCAGTCATGTTCTTGTTTGATTGTTGGCTGGTGGATCGACCATATGTCTAGGACGGTTCGGGGTTGTTACAGCTATCATCTGGCTGCCCATAGCTTTCATAGCCTCCAGCACATCCTTCATGGATGGCTCAGTAGCTGGGTTGGCTAATCCAGCTGTCACATTCCCGCAGCCTCTCCACGCCCACCCAGGCGACCAGCATGTGAGAACTCACCCTCATCCTCCAGCTCCCTTTGCTGCTGTTCATCAGCTCCATCAGCTGGCCCCAGCTCCTGTTCCAGCTGAGTTCCAGCTCCATCCCCACGAACCTCGGTCGGATTTAGCTGAGCATTTGGCAGTCCGGCTCCCACATTAGCCCCATCCGGTTTGATAGGCAACAGAACAGCTGGGTTAGTCCCATCCGCTTCAACCTGTCCGGACCCACCAGCTGCTTCCTTACCCTTCCGAGAAGTTTTAGACTTCCTTGTATCCTTGGGTTCAAATCAAACACTCAATATTAGTCCCATCAACATTTATATAAACAAACACACACAATCACTAAGGCTAACACACATTCAATCAGACCTTACCATGAGACCCAGCCGGATGTGTGGTGATTTCCCACAACCCAAAACAATCCTAGAACCAACTCCTCTCTGATACCAACTTGTAAGACCCGATCCTGGTCCAAAGGACCCAACTAGGACCCGCGGACTTACCTATCTAATCATGTAATTTTTGTTCACTTTTAAGGTCCAATATTTCTCTAAGTCTTTTTCAATCATATGAGGTTCAAAAATTTTGAATCCTAAGTCTATTCAGATAAGAGAAATTGTATCTTTATTAATATAAAACATGTGATCCAATATATAGAATCAGTTGCACAATAGGCTATAATAAGTTCATGTGTTCATACTAACTATACTATCCAACAACCCACACATCCATCCACGGCTCAGGTTTTCATGGTTCCTTGGCCTTGCCACGGTCCTGGTCTGGTCCTGAAAGCAACATCATCACAAGACACATGTATAAGTACAATCCGATACCCTAACAGTCATGTCTACATTGCATGGTTCAGTTCTCCTATTCTATGGTCCATAACCTATCCATTCAGTTCACAAGGCCCACGGCCACACTCAGGACACCACCCAGGACATCCTGGACACCTACTCAACACACGGCCTGAATGATCCAATGTGGTCCAACCCTTTCTCCACACCAAACCACAACGACCATGGCTGATTCCCAGATCTGATCAACCCAAATAAATCCCCCAAAACTAATTAAAATTCATGAAAATTCCTAATAAATCCCAACTAAGAAGAATCCATAATCAGTATCTACGGAACCGGCCTCGATCCTATTGATCTCGGCCACAATCAGCCAAACCGGCCATAACTGAACATACTCAAATCAATTAGGTAAAACCTAATAGAATCCAAGATAATTCGTGATAAATCCCCACTAAGAGGAATACATGGTCGGAATTCAATGAATCCCACCGGAGCGTATAGAATCCGACCAAGACCAGTCCGGCCAAAGGCCAAGGACTATGTTCCTGGACCAGCCAAGGCCTTGGCCCAGTCACACTGAGATTGAAACGCCAACCACATAAAGAATATAGATGAAGAGAAGTTAATCAGTAAGGGGATGGGAAGAAATGGGTCTGGATTCACCAAAATGACCACAGCCCACACGGCATCACACCGCAGCCATGGCAGGATGGTTCGGTCCATCCCACTCACCTTGGGCGTG
>MU107206.1:6238-21750 GCA_012274485.2 Sinapis alba | reverse complement strand
AATACGTACTGATAGGCTGATACGATCAGCCATCCCTAATGCCTGGAAGGACAAAGGACTGTCCAGACTGGTCCATAAGGCCATGAAAAACTCAACCCATATGTACTGATAGGCTGATATGATCAGCCTTAACCGTACTGAATGGAAGGATTTAACAAAACAGAACATGGACTGTCCGGACTGGTCGCATCGGTACATGAAAAATCACCCATACGTTATGACAGGCTGATATGATCAGCCATCCGTACTGCCTGGTTGGACCAAGGACTGTCCAGATTGGTCCATCATACCATGAAAAATCAACCCATACTTACTGATAGGCTGATATGATCAGCCGTAACCGTACTGAATGGAAGGATTTAACTTAACGGACCATGGACTCTTCATAATGGTTCCATAAGTACATGAAAAATGACCAATTTGTTCTGATACGCTGATACGATCAGCCATTTGTACTGCTTGGAAGGACCAAGGACTGTCCAGACTGGTGCATCAGGCCATGAAAACTCGACGCACACGTACTTATAGGCTTTTATGATCAGCCTTATCCGTACTGAATGGAAGGATATAACTCAACGGACCATGGAAAGTCCAGACTGGTCCCATCAGTACAAGAAAAATGACCCATACATACTGATAGGCTGATACGATCAGCCATCCGTACTGCCTGGAAGGACCAAGGACTGTCCAGACTGGTCTATCTGGCGATGAAAAATCGACACATACGTACTGATAGGCTGATATGATCAGCCTTATCCGTTCAGAATGGAAGGATATAACTCAACGGACCATGGACTATCCAAAGTGGTCCCATCAGTAAATGAAAATGACCCTTACGTACTGATAGGCTGATAATATCAGCCATCCTTACTGCCTGGTCGGATCAAGGAATGTCCAGACTGGTCCATCATACCATGAAAAATCAACCCATACGTACTGATAGGATGATATGATCAGCCTTAACCGTACTGAATGGATGGATTTAACAAAATGGACCATGGACTGTCCGGACTGGTCCCATCGGTACATGAAAAATGACCCATACGTTATGACAGGCTGATACGATCAGCCATCCGTAGTGCCTGGTCGGACCAAGGACTGTCCTGATTGGTCCATCATACCATGAACAGTCGACCCATACGTACTGATAGGCTGATATGATCAGCCTTATTTGTACTGAATGGAAAGATTTAACTCAACGGACCATGAACTGTTCAGAATGGTCCCATCAGTACATGAAAAACAACCCATACGTTATGATAGGCTGATACGATCAGCAATCTGTACTGCCTGGATGGACCAAGGACTTTCCATACTGGTCCATCAGGCCATGAAAAATCAACCCATACATACTGATATGCTGATATGATCAGCCTTAACCGTACTGAATGCAAGGATTTANGACCATGAACTGTTCAGAATGGTCCCATCAGTACATGAAAAACAACCCATACGTTATGATAGGCTGATACGATCAGCAATCTGTACTGCCTGGATGGACCAAGGACTTTCCATACTGGTCCATCAGGCCATGAAAAATCAACCCATACATACTGATATGCTGATATGATCAGCCTTAACCGTACTGAATGCAAGGATTTAACTCCACCGACGATGGACTGTCTGGACTGGTCACATCAGTACATGAAAAATGACCCAAGCGTAGTGATAGGCTGATACGATCAGCCATCCATACTGCATGGAAGGACCAAGGACTGTCCAGACTGGGGCATCAGGCAATGAAAAATCAACCCATACGTACTGATATGCTGATATGATCAGCCTTATCCGTACTGAATGGAAGGATTTAATTCAACGGACCATAGACTGTCCAGACTATTCCCATCAGTAAATGTCAAATGACCCGTACGTTCTGATAGACTAATATGATTAGCCATCCGTACTGCCTGGGTGGACCAAGGATTGTCCAGACTGGTCAATTAGGCCATGAAAAATCGACCCATACGTACTGATAGGCTAATATGATCAGCCTTAACCGTACTTAATGGAAGGATTTAACTCAACGGACCATGGACTGTCCGGACTGGTTGCAACAGTACCTGAAAAATGACCCATATGTACTGATGGGCTGAAACGATCAGCCATCCACACTGCCTGGAAGGACCAAGGACTGTCCAGACTGGTGCATCAGGCCATGAAAAATCATTCCATACGTACTGATATCTGATATGATCAGCCTTATCCGTACTGAATGGAAGGATTTAACTCAACGGACCATGGACTGTCCGGACTAGTCCCATCAGTAAATGTAAAATGACCTATACGTTCTGATAGACTGATATGATTAGCCATCCGTACTGCCTGGGTGGACCAAAGACTGTCCAGACTGGTCAATTAGGCCATGAAAAATCGACCCATACGTACTGATAGGCTAATATGATCAGCCTTAACCGTACTAAATGGAAGGATTTAACTCAACGGACCATGGACTGTCCGGACTGGTTGCAACAGTACCTGAAAAATGACCCATATGTACTGATAGGCTGAAACGATCAGCCATCCATACTGCCTGGAAGGACCAAGGACTATCCAGGCTGGTGAATCAGGCCATGAAAAATCATTCCATACGTACTGATATCTGATATGATCAGCCTTATCCGTACTGAATGGAAGGATCTAACTCAACGGACCATGGACTGTCCGGACTAGTCCCATCAGTAAATGTAAAATGACCTATATGTTCTGATAGACTGATACGATCAGCCATCCGTACTGCCTGGAAGGATCAGGACTGTCCAGACTGATCCATAAGGCCATGAAAAATCAACCCATACGTATTGATAGGCTAATATGATCAGCCTTATCCGTACTGAATGGAAGGGTTTAACTTAATGGACCATGGAATGTCCCGACTGGTCCCATCAGTACATGAAAAATGACCCATACGTACTGATAGGCTGATAAAATCAGCCATCCATACTGCCTGGAAGGACCAAGAACTGTCCAGACTGGTCCATCAGGTCAAAAAAATTTGACCCATATGTACTGATAGGCTAATATGACCAGCTTTATCCGTACTGAATGGAAGGATTTAATTCAACGGAAAATGGACTGTCCAGACTAGTCCCATCAGTAAATGTATAATGACCCATATGTATTGATAGACTTATATGATCAGCCATCCATACTGCATGGGTAGACCAAGGACTGTCAAGACTGGTCCATTAGGCCATGAAAAATTGACCCATACGTACTGATAGGCTAATATGATCAGCCTTATCCGTACTGAACGGAAGGGTTTAATTTAATTGACCATGGACTGTCCCGACTGGTCCCATTAGTACATGAAAAATAACTTATACGTACTCATAGGCTGATACGATCCGCCATCCATACTGCCTGGAAGGACCAAGAACTGTCCAGACTGGTCCGTCAGGCCATGAAAAATCGGCCGATATTTACTGATAGGCTGATATGATCACCCTTATCCGTACTCAATGGGAGGATATAACTCAACGGACCATGGAATGTCCGGACTGGTCCCATCAGTACATGATAAATGACCCATACGTACTGAAAGGCTAATACGATCAGCCAACCGTACTGCCTGGAAGGACCAAAGACTGTCCAGACTGGTCCATTAGGCGATGAAAAATCGACCCATACATACTAATAGGCTGATATGATCAGCCTTAACCGTACTAAATGGAAGGATTTAACTCAACGGACCATGGACTATCCAGAATGGTCCCATCAGTACATGAAAAATGACCCATACGTTCTGATAGGCTGATACGATCAGCAATCTGTACCGCCTGGATGGACCAAGGACTGTCCAGACTGGTCCATAAGGCCATGACAAATCAACCCATACATACTGATATGCTGATATGATCAGCCTTAACCCTACTGAATGGAAGGATTTAACTCAACAGACAATGGACTGTATGGACTGGTCCCATCAGTATATGAAAAATGACCCATACATACTGATAGGCTGATACGATCAGCAATCCATACTGCCTGAAAGGACCAAGGACTGTCCAGACTGGTCCATCAGGCCATGAAAAATTGACCCATATGTACTGATAGGCTAATATGATCAGCCTTATCCGTACTGAATGGAAGGATATAACTCAACGGACCATGGACTGTCCGGACTGGTCCTATCAGTACATGAAAAATGACCCACACGTACTGATAGGCTAATACAATCAGCCATCCGTACTGCCTGGAAGGACCAAGGACAGTCCAGTCTGTTCAATTAGGCGATAAAAAATCGACCCACAGGTACTGATAGGCTGATATGATCAGCCTTATCCGCACTGAATGGAAGGATTTAACTCAATCTAACATGGACTGTCCAGACTGGTCCCATCAGTACATGAAAAATAACGCATACGTTATGATAGGCCAAGATGATCAGCCTTAACCCTACAGAATAGAAGGATTTAACTCAACAGACGATGGACTGTCTGGACTGGCGCATCAGTACATGAAAAATGACCCATACGTACTGATATACTGATATGATCAGCCTTATCCGTACTGAATGGAAGGATTTAACTCAATCTAACATGGACTGTCCAGACTGGTCCCATCAGTACATGAAAAATGCCGCATACGTTATGATAGGCCAATATGACCAGCCTTAACCCTACTGAATGGAAGGATTTAACTCAACGGACGATGGACTGTCTGGAGTGGTTGCATCAGTACATGAAAAATGACCCATACGTACTGATATGCTGATATGATCAGCCTTATCCGTACTGAATGGAAGGATTTAATTCAATGGACCATAAGGTGTCAGACTAGTCCCATCAGTAAATGTCAAATGACCCATACGTTCCGATAGACTGATATGATCAGCCATCCGTACTGCCTGGAAGGACCAAGGACTGTCCAGACTGATCCATAAGTACTGATAGGATCGGCTATACGTACTGATAGGCTAATGTGACCAGCCTTATCCGTACTGAATGGAAGGGTTTAACTTAATGGACCATGGACTGTCCCGACTGGTCCCATCAGTACATGAAAAATAACCCATATGTACTGATAGGCTGATACAATCAGCCATCCTTACTGCCTGGCAGAACCAAGAACTGTTCAGACTGGTCCATCAGGCCATGAAAAATCGACCCATATTTACTGGTAGGCTAATATGATCAGCCTTATCCGTACTCAATGGAAGGATTTAATTCAACGGATCATGGACTATCCAGACTAGTCCCATCAGTAAATGTAAAATGACCCATACGTTCTGATAGACTTATATGATCAGCCATCCGTACTGCCTGGGTGGACCAGGGACTGTCCAGAGTGGTCCATCAGGCCATGAAAAATCGACCCATACGTACTGATAGGCTAATATGATCAGCCTTATCTGTACTGAATAGAAGAGTTTAACTTAATGGACCATGGAGTCTCCCGACTGGTCCCATCAGTACATGAAAAATGACTCATACATACTGATAGGCTGATACGATAAGCCATCCATACTGCCTGGAAGGAGCAAGGACTGTCCAGACTGGTCCATCAGGCCATGAAAAATCGACCCATATTTACTGATAGGCTGATATGATCAGCCTTATCCGTACTGCCTGGTCGGACCAAGGATTATGATAGGACAATACGATCCGCCATCCGTACTGCCTGGTCGGACCAAGGATTGTCTAGATTAGTCCATCATACCATGAAAAATTGACCCATACATACTAATAGGCTGATATGATCAGCCTTAATTGTACTGAATGAAAGGATTTACCTCAATGGACCATGGACTGTTCAGAATGGTCCCATCAGTACATGAAAAATGACCCATACGTTCTGATAGGCTGATACGATCAGCAATCCGTACCGCCTGGATGGGCCAAGGACTGTCCAGGCTGGTCCATCAGGCCATGAAAAATCAACCCATACATACTGATATGCTGATATGATCAGCCTTAACCGTACTAAATGGAAGGATTTAACTCAACGGACGATGGACTGTCTTGACTGGTTGCATCAGTACATGAAAAATGACCCATACGTAATGATAGGCTGATACGATCAGCCATCTATACTGCCTGGAAGGACAAAGGATTGTCCAGACTGGTGCATCAGGCCATGAAAAATCGACCCATACGTACTGATAGGCTGATATGATCAGCCTTAACCGTACTAAATGGAAGGATTTAACTCAACGGACCATGGACTGTCCGGACTGGTTGCAACAGTACCTGAAAAATGACCCATATGTACTGATAAGCTGATACGATCAGGTATCCATACTGCCTGGAAGGACCAAGGACTGTCCAGACTGGTGCATCAGGCCATGAAAAATCAACCCATACGTACTGATATGCTGATATGATCAGCCTTATCCGTACTGGATGGAAGGATTTAACTCAACGGACCATGGACTGTCCGGACTAGTCCAATTAGTAAATGTAAAATGACCCATACGTTCTGATAGACAGATACGATCAGCCATCCGTACTGCCTGGAAGGACCAATGACTGTCCAGACTGATCTATAAGGCCATGAAAAATCAGCCCATACGTACTGATAGGCTAATATGATCAGCCTTATCTGTACTGAATGGAAGGGTTTAACTTAATGGACCATGGACTGTCCCGACTGGTCCCATCAGTACATGAAAAATGACCCATACTTACTGATAGACTGATACAATCAGCCATCCATACTGCCTGAAAGGACCACGGACTGTCCACTCTGGTCCATCAGGCCATGAAAAATCGACCCATATGTACTAATAAGCTAATATGATCAGCCTTATCCGTACTGAATGGATGGATTTAATTCAACGGACCATGGACTGTCCAGACTAGTCCCATCAGTAAATGTAAAATGACCCATACGTTCTGATAGACTTATATGATCAGCCATCCGTACTGCCTGGGTGGACAAAGGACTGTCCAGACTGGTCCATCAAGCCATGAAAAATAGACCCATACATACTAATAGGCTAATATGATCAGCCTTATCCGTACTGAATGGGAGGGTTTAACTTAATGGACCATGGACTGTCCCAATTGGTCCCATCAGTAATGAAAAATGACCCATACGTACTGAAAGGCTACTACGATCAGCCATCCGTACTGCCTGGAAGGACCAAAGACTGTCCAGACTGGTCCATCAGGCGATGAAAAATCGACCCATACATACTTATAGGCTGATATGATCAGCCTTAACCGTACTGAATGGAAGGATTTAACTCAATGGACCATGGACTATCCATAATGGTACCATCAGTACATGAAAAATGACCCATACCTTCTGATAGGCTGATACGATCACCAATCCGTACCGCCAGGATGGACCAATGACTGTCCAGACTGGACCATCAGGCCATGAATACAGATATGCTGATAGGATCAGCCTTAACCGTACTGAATTGAAGGATTTAACTCAACGAACGATGGACTATCTGGACTGGTCCCATCAGTACATGAAAAATCACCCATACATACTGATAGGCTGATACGATCACCCATACATTTTGCCTGGAAGGACCAAGGACTGTCCAGACTGGTCCATCAGGCCATGAAAAATGGACCCATATGTACTGATAGGCTAATATGATCAGCCTTATCCATACTTAATGGAAGGATATAACTCAACGGACCATGGACTGTCAAGACTGGTCCTATCAGTACATGAAAAATGACCCACACATACTGATAGGCTAATATGATCAGCCATCCGTACTGGCTGGAAGGACCAAGGACTGTCCAGACAGCTCCATCAGGCGATGAAAAATCGACCCACACGTACTGATAGGCTGATATGATCAGCCTTATCTGCAGTGAATGGAAGGATTTATCTCAATCTAACACGGACTGTCCAGACTGGTTCCATCAGTACATGGAAAAGGACGCATACCTTATAATAGGACAATACGATCAGCCATCCGTACTGCCTGGTCGGACCAAGGATTGTCCAGATTAGTCCATCATACCATGAAAAATCGACCCATACATACTAATAGGCTGATATGATCAGCCTTAACCGTACTGAATGAAAGGATTTAACTCAACAGACCATGGACTGTCCAGAATGGTCCCATCAGTACATGAAAAATGACCCCTACGTTCTGATAGGCTGATACAATCAGCAATCCGTACCGCCTGGATGGACCAAGGACTGTCCAGGCTGGTCCATCAGGCCATGAAAAATTAACCCATACATACTGATATGCTGATATGATCAGCCCTAACAGTACTAAATGGAAGGATTTAACTCAACAGACAATGGACTGTCTGGACTGGTCGCATCAGTACATGAAAAATTACCCATATGTACTGAGAGGCTGATACGATCAGCCATCCATACTGCCTGGAAGGACCAAGGACTGTTTAGACTGGTCCATCAGGCCATGAAAAATCGACCCATATGTACTGATAGGCTGATATGATCAGCCTTATCCGTACAGAATGGAAGGATATAACTCAACGGACCATGGACTGTCCGGACTGGTCCTATCAGTACATGAAAAATGACCCACACGTACTGATAGGCTAACACAATCAGGCATCCGTACTGCCTAGAAGAACCAAGGACTGTCCAGACTGGTCAATCAGTCGATGAAAAATCGAGCCACACGTACTGATAGGCTGATATGATCAGCCTTATCCGCACTGAATGGAAGGATTTAACTCAATCTAACATGGACTGTCCAGACTGGTTCCATCAGTACATGAAAAATGACACATACGTTATGATAGGCCTATACGATCAGCCATCGGTACTGCCTGGTCGGACCAAGGATTGTTTAGATTAGTCCATTATACCATGAAAAATTGACCCATACATACTAATAGGCTGATATGATCAGCCTTAACAGTACTGAATGAAAGGATTTAACTCAACGGACCATGGACTGTCTAGAATGGTCCCATCAGTACATGAAAAATGACCCTTACGTTCTGATAGGCTGATACAATTAGCAATCCGTACCGCCTGGATGGACCAAGGACTGTCCAGGCTGGTCCATCAGGCCATGAAAAATCAAAACATACATACTGATATGCTGATATGATAAGCCTTAACCGTACTAAATGGAAGGATTTAACTCAGCGGAAGATGGACTGTCTGGACTGGTCGCATCAGTACATAAAAAATGACCCATACGTAATGGAAGGACCAAGGACTGTCCAAACTGGTGCATCAGGCCATGGAAAATCAACCCATACGTACTAAATGGTGGATATGATCAGCCTTATATGTACTGAATGGAAGGATTTAATTCAACGGAACATGGACTGTCCAGACTAGTCCCATCAGTAAATGTAAAATGACCCATACGTTCTGATAGACTTATATGATCACCCATCCGTACTGCCTGGGTGGACCAAGGACTGTCCATACTGGTCCATCACGCCATGAAAAATCAACCCATACGTGCTGATATGCTGGTATGATAAGCCTTAACCGTACTGAATGGAAGGATTTAACTAAATGGAAGGATTTAACTCAGCGGACGATGGACTGTCTGGACTGGTCGCATCAGTACATGAAAAATGACCCATACGTAATGATAGGCTGATACGATCAGCCAGCCATACTGCCTGGAAGGACCAAGGAATGTCCAGACTGGTGCATCAGGCCATGAAAAATCAACCCATACATATTGATATGCTGATATGATTAGCCTTAACCGTACTAAATGGAAGGATTTAACTCAACGGACGATGGACTGTCTGGACTGGTCGCATCAGTACATGAAAAATGACCCAGACGTAATGATAGGCTGATACGATCAGCCATCCATACTGGCTGGAAGGACCACGGACTGTCCAGACTGGTGCATCAGGCCATGAAAAATCAACCCATACGTACTGATATGCTGATATGATCAGCCTTATCCGTACTGAATGGAAGGATTTAACTCAACGGACCATGGACTGTCCGGACTAGTCCCATCAGTAAATGTAAAATGACCTATACGTTCTGATAGACTGATACGATCAGCCATCCGTACTGCCTGGAAGGATCAGGACTGTCCAGACTGATCCATAACGCCATGAAAAATCAACCCATACGTATTGATAGGCTAATATGATCAGCCTTATCCGTACTGAATGGAAAGGTTTAACTTAATGGACCATGGACTGTCCTGACTGGTCCCATCAGTACATGAAAAATGACCCATACGTACTGATAGGCTGATAAAATCAGCCATCCATACTGCCTGGAAGGACCAAGAACTGTACAGACTGGTCCATCAGGTCATAAAAAATTGACCCATATGTACTGATAGGCTAATATGATCAGCTTTATCCGTACTGAATGGAAGGATTTAATTCAATGGAAAATGGACTGTCCAGACTAATCCCATCAGTAAATGTATAATGACCCATACGTATTGATAGACTTATATGATCAGCCATCCATACTGCATGGGTAGACCAAGGACTGTCCAGACTGGTTCATTAGGCCATGAAAAATTGACCCATACGTACTGAATGGAAGGATTTAACTCAACGGACCATGGACTATCCGGACTGGTTGCAACAGTACCTGAAAATAACCCATATGTACTGATAGGCTTATACGATCATCCATCCATACTGCCTGGAAGGACCAAGGACTGTCCAGACTGGTGCATCAGGCTATGAAAAATCAACCCATACGTACTGATATGCTGATATGATCAGCCTTATCCGTACTGAATGAAAGGATTTAACTCAACGGACCATGGACTGTCCGGACTAGTCCCAACAGTAAATGTAAAATGACGCATACTTTCCGATAGATTGATACGATCAGCCATCTGTACTGCCTGGAAGGAACAAGGACTGTCCAGACTGATCCATAAGGCCATGAAAAATCAACCCATACGTACTTATAGGCTAATATGATCAGCCTTATCCGTACTGAATGGAACGGTTTAACTTAGTGGACCATGGACTGTCCCGACTGGTCCCATACGTACATGAAAAATGACCCATACGTACTGATAGTCGTACACAATCAGCCATCCATACTGCCTGGAAGGACCAAGGACTGTCATGACTGGTCCATCAGGCCATGAAAAATCGACCCATATGTACTGATAGGCTAATATGATCAGCGTTATCCGTAGTGAATGGAAGGATTTAATTTAACGGACCATGGACTGTCCAGGCTAGTCCCATCAGTATATGTAAAATGACCCATAGGTTCTGATAGACTTATATGATCAGCCATCCATAGTGCCTGGGTGGACCATGGACTGTCCAGACTATTCCATCAGGACATAAAAAATTGACCAATATGTACTGATAGGCTAATATGATCAGCCTTATCCGTACTGAATGGAAGGGTTTAACTTAATGGACCATGGACTGTTCCGACTGGTCCCATCAGTACATGAAAAATAACCCATACTAACTGATAGGCTGATACGATCAGCCATCCATACTGCCTGGAAGGACCAAGGACTGTTTAGACTGGTCCATCAGGCCATGAAAAATCGACCCATATTACTGATAGGCTGATATGATCAGCCTTATCTGTACTGAATGGGAGGATATAACTCAACGGACCATGGACTGTTTGGACTGGTCCCATCAGTACATGAAAAATGACCCATACGTACTGAAAGGCTAATATGATCAGGCATCCGTACTCCCTGGAAGGACCAAAGACTGTCCAGACTGGTCCATCAGGCCATGAAAAATTGACCCACACGTACTGATAGGCTGATATGATCAGCCTTATCCGCACTGAATGGAAGGATTTAACTCAATCTAACCTGGACTGTCCAGACTTGTCCCATCAGTACATGAAAAATGACACATACGTTATGATAGGCCTATACGATCAGCCATCCGTAATGCCTGGTCCGACCAAGGATTGTCCAGATTGGTCCATTATACCATGAAAAATTGACCCATACATACTAATAGGCTGATATGATCAGACTTAACCGTACTGAATGAAAGGATTTAACTCAACGGACCATGGACTGTCCAGAATGGTCCCATAAGTACATGAAAAATGACCTATACGTTCTGATAGGCTGATACAATTAGCAATCCGTACCGCCTGGATGGACCAAGGACTATCCAGGCTGGTCCATCAGGCCATGAAAAATCAACACATACATACTGATATGCTGATATGATAAGCCTTAACCGTACTAAATGGAAGGATTTAACTCAGCGGACGATGGACTGGCTGGACTGGTCGTATCAGTACATAAAAAATGACCCATACATAATGGAAGGACAAAGGATTGTCCAAACTGGTGCATCAGGCCATTGAAAATCAACCCATACGTACTAAATGGTGGATTTGATCAGCCTTATATGTACTGAATGGAAGGATTTAATTCAACGGAACATGGACTGTCCAGACTAGTCCCATCAGTTAATGTAAAATGACCCATACGTTCTGATAGACTTATATGATCACCCATTCGTACTGCCTGGGTGGACCAAGGACTGTCCATACTGGTCCATCACGCCATGAAAAATCAACCCATACGTGCTGATATGCTGGTATGATCAGCCTTAACCGTACTGAATGGAAGAATTTAACTAAATGGAAGGATTTAACTCAGCGGACGATGGACTGTCTGGACTGGTCGCATCAGTACATGAAAAATGACCCATACGTAATGATAGGCTGATACGATCAGCCATCCATACTGCCAGGAAGGACCAAGGAATGTCCAGACTGGTGCATCAGGCCATGAAAAATCAACCCATACATACTGATATGCTGATATGATTAGCCTTAACTGTACTAAATGGAAGGATTTAACTCAACGGACGATGGACTGTCTGGACTGGTCGCATCAGTACATGAAAAATGACCCAGACGTAATGATAGGCTGATACGATCAGCCATCCATACTGCCTGGATGGACCAAGAACTGTCCAGGCTGGTCCATCAGGCCATGAAAAATCAACCCATACATACTGATATGCTGATATGATAAGCCTTAACCGTACTGAATGGAAGGATTTAACTTAGCGGACGATGGACTGTCTGGACATGTCGCATCAGTACATGAAAAATGACCCATACGTAATGATAGGCTGATACGATCAGCCATCCATACTGCCTGGAAGGACCAAGGACTGTCCAGACTGGTGCATCAGGCCATGAAAAATCGAGCCAAATTTACTGATAGGCTGATATGATTAGCCTTATCCGTACTGAATGGAAGGATATAACTCAACGGACCATGTACTGTCCGGAATGGTCCTATCAGTACATGAAAAATGACCCACACATACTGAGAGGCTAATACGATCAGCCATCTGTAATAATATGCTGATATGATCATCCTTATCCGTATTGAATGGAAGGATTTACTTCAACGGACCATGGACTGTCCAGACTAGTCCCATCAGTAAATGTAAAATGACCATACGTTCTGATAGACTTATATGATCACCCATCCGAACTGCCTGGGTGGAGCAAGGACTGTCCATACTGGTCCATCAGGCCATGAAAAATTGACCCATACATACTGATAGGCTAATATGATAAGCCTTATCCGTACTGAATGGAAGGGTTTAACTTAATGGACCATGGACTGTCCCAACTGGTCCCATCAGTACATGAAAAATGACCCATACGTACTGATAGGCTGATACGATCAGCCATCCATACTGCCTGGAAGGACCAAGGACTGTCCAGACTGGTCCATCAGGCCTTGATAAATCGACCCATATGTACTGATATGCTGATATGATCAGCCTTATCCGTACTGAATGGAAGGATAAAACTTAACGGACCATGGACTGTCCGGACTGGTCCTATCAGTACATGAAAAATCACCCACACATACTGATAGGCTAATACGATCAGCCATCCGTACTGCCTGGAAGGACCAAGGACTGTCCAGACTGGTCCATCAGGACTTGTTAAATCGACCCATATGTACTGATATGCTGATATGATCAGCCTTATCCGTACTGAATGGAAGGATAAAACTTAACGGCCCATGGACTGTCCGGACTGGTCCTATCAGTACATGAAAAATCACCCACACATACTGATAGGCTAATATGATCAGCCATCCGTACTGCCTGGAAGGACCAAGGACTGTCCAGACTGGTCCATCAGGCCTTGATAAATCGACCCATATGTACTGATATGCTGATATGATCAGCCTTATCCGTACTGAATGGAAGGATAAAACTTAACGGACCATGGACTGTCCGGACTGGTCCTATCAGTACATGAAAAATCACCCACACATACTGATAGGCTAATACGATCAGCCATCCGTACTGCCTGGAAGGACCAAGGACTGTCCAGACTGGTCCATCAGGCCTTGAAAAATTGACCCATACATACTGATAGGCTGATATGATCAGCCTTAACCGTACCAAATGGAAGGATTTAACTCAACGGACCAAGAACTGTCCGGACTGCTCCCATCAGTACATGAAAAATGACCCATACGTACTGATAGGCTAATACGATCAGCCATCCGTACTGCCTGGAAGGACCAAGGACTGTCCAGACTGGTCCATCAGGCCTTGATAAATCGACCCATATGTACTGATATGCTGATATGATCAGCCTTATCCGTACTGAATGGAAGGATAAAACTTAACGGACCATGGACTGTCCGGACTGGTCCTATCAGTACATGAAAAATCAACCACACATACTGATAGGCTAATACGATCAGCCATCCGTACTGCCTGGAAGGACCAAGGACTGTCCAGACTTGTCCATCAGGCCATGAAAAATTGACCCATACGTACTGATAGGCTGATATGATCAGCCTTATCAGTACTGAATGGAAGAATTTAACTCAATCTAACATGGACTGTCCAGACTGGTCCCATCAGTATATGAAAAATGACGCATACGTTATGATAGGTCTATACGATCAGCCATCTGTACTGCCTGGTCGGACCAAGGATTGTCCAGATTAGTCCATTATACCATGAAAAATTGACCCATACATACTAATAGGCTGATATGATCAGCCTTAACCGTACTGAATGAAAGGATTTAACTCAACAGACCATGGACTGTCCAGAATGGTCCCATCTGTAAATGAAAAATGACCCACATGTTCAGATAGGCTGATAAGATCATCAATCCGTACCGCCTGGATGGACCAAGGACTGTCCAGGCTGGTCCATTAGGCCATGAAAAATCAATCCCTACATATTGATATGCTGATATGATCAGCCTTAACCGTACTAAATGAAAGGATTTAACTAAGCGGACGATGGACTGTCTAGACAGGTTGCATCAGTACATGAAAAATGACCCAAACGTAATGATAGGCTGATACGATCTGCCATCCATACTGCCTGGAAGGACCAAGGTTTTTTCAGACTGGTCCATCAAGCCATGAAAAATCAACCCATACGTACTGATATGCTGATATGATCAGCCTTATCCGTACCGAATGGAAGGATTTAATTCAACGAACCATGGACTGTCCAGACGAGTCCCATCAGTAAATGTAAAATGACCCATACGTTCTGATAGACTTATATGATCACCCATCCGTACTGCCTGGTTGGACCAAGGACTGTCCATACTGGTCCATCAGGCCATGAAAAATCGACCCATAC
>MU107205.1:0-61827 GCA_012274485.2 Sinapis alba | reverse complement strand
GCGAGCTTCTCTGTTTTTTGTTTCCTCTTCTCACGGTTTCATCATCAGAGTCTCTTGATCTTGATTTGCGCTCTCTAGTGAGGTTTTTGAATTTTGGTTGTTTGTGCATTGTTATCACTTGTCACTAGTACCTTCTTTTTCAGTGTGAGAATCTGTCTCCAGTTCTTGGAGCAGAAATGTGCTGAGTCTTTCTAGGTGTATGTTTCCCTTGGCAGATTGTGTTTCTTTTCCCCTTAGTGCATGTTCCCGTTTCTCCTTTGGCGAAGCAGCTACCATTTCATCCCGTCCTTTCTCTTCTACATGAACTGGATCTTGGAGTCATTAGGTTTGGCTTTCTTTGTCCTTCATTCCACTCATCTCACTTAGTACTGCGCAATAGATTCTACTTTGGAAAAGAGTGGAACGTTTGCTGTCCTTTCAGAGATTAAACTCGGCCAAAAAATAAGGATGAAGTTCAATATGAATCTCAAATTTAGTACATATGGGGTGACTTATGTATACATGAATCTTTCAGGTAGTGTAGTTAGGCTGGAATGTAATTAATAGTTTTGTATTTACGTAAACTCTTAAGCTATATATAACCGTGGCAATAAAATTATCCAAGAAATGCATAAGTGTGATGTTAATATGAGTTCTGGTCTTACAACATATCTTATTTTGACCATGTATTGAGAATGCACGAGATGTGCATTCTAAATATTGATATAAAAACCATACAAAAAAGTAGAAAAATATTGGTCTCAACAAGGTAATTTGAAACCCATGTAACTACCAGAGATAAAGTCATTCCAAACATCAAGAGCTCCATAGCTGGTCATCAACACAATGCTCAGTGCCATGACGATACCAACCGAGAACACAATTATCGAAGCCCTTCCATACTGGTTTATAACTTTTTGGACTACCATTAATCCAACGAGTGATGCCACAAAACATACAATCGCAAATAGACTTGCAGTTCCAGTATGTTCCATGCCTAGTAACAAGTATTGAATCGCAGACATTGTCGATGAAAACAATACCATGAAAGAACAAGTTGCTGCTGTTACCTACACCAAAAATAAAAACATAATTTTTTAATTTAATCTGGCAAAATAAACAGTCTTTTTACTTGATCTACTTTCTTTATGATTGATCCAAAGAACTTCGAACATGTCCATTGAGAGATTCTTAGGGAGATGTTTTTAGTGGAAGTTAATAACCGGTTCTTAACTTTTTCTTTGTTAAAGTTAAGAACCGGTTCTTAACTTCTGCTAAGAACCCCTCTCTAAGCACCTCTCAATGGATATGCTCTTATAAATTACCTCAGGAGCGATACCGACTTGTAGGAGGAGAGGGCTAATGAGCATTCCACCTCCAATACCAAAAACACCACCCAAAACTCCGGCTAAAAGAGCCATTACTGGAAACGTGCACTTGTTTGATCTTCCTCCATCATTTGATCTCAAATCTTCTACATCCTGCACGTGCAAAATTGTTTTCATATATTCGTCAATTCTGTCTTTTTGGTTTTGCAACTAATAAGTGTTCGAAGGAGTGTAAAACCGAACCTTAACTGAGACTTGGTGATCAGAACATTGGCTGCCTTGAACATTGTCACTGAAGCAGATCCAAAGAGTGAAGAAGAGAGTGAGGGGTATTTGAGTTGAGGAGAGGAGCCAATAAGTGATTCCACATGGCTCGATTGATATGATTCCCTGCAAATGCAAAGTATTGGAGTTCTTAAGTTAATCGAATGTAAATTACTTAGTAGAACATTGTCATATTTATAATGTCTTTAAAATTGATTAGACTATATATTCGTCATATCATCAAGATTGTTCAACAAGACTGAGAAAACAAGAAACCTAATATATGATTAATGAAATCATTCCTTTTTTTTGTCACAGAAGCAGAAACCTAATATATGATTAATGAAGTCATTCCTAAAATGAAAATGATAGGAAAAAGTTCAAGTGGATTTTGTATAGTTTCTAGATTTTCAAATGAGAATCCACCCTACCCAAAATTATAATTAAAATAACCACATCAGAGTAAAAAGGAACAAAAATCTTCTAAAATTCCAAAAAAAATCTAGAAATGCTTTTTACCAGAATTTGACCTTTCTTACATATATAATTTTCTTAAGAAGAAAAATACAGAAAATAAAACAAAATAGTAGCCCAAGCATCTCTGAAAGGTTACGGAATCTTTAAAAGTGCAAAAACTTATTAAAGATAGTAAGAAGAAAAAGACACGAATTTTTGCACGTAGGACCAAAATCTGGAAACCACATTATTGATGATAATCTGTCTTCACGTGAACAAATTTGCCATCGCTATTAACCAAAAAAGTTCCCTATCCACGTTCCCCCCCACCACCCCACCCCAAAACAAAAGAAGAAAATAAAAATAAATGGCATGCAGGTAGATGAGAACAATTCAAACGTGACTAATTTACTTCTCCTTTAACCTCTTAAATTTCACCTCATTATTCATAATCTAAATACCAACTGTATGATTAACACGTTCCTCATTAGTTAATAGACACAATAATCATATTTAAGAAAAAAAATTCAGTGAATTGGATTATCATATATATCATACAAAATGGTTACTAATGATAATCCATCTTAACTGAATTATTAATCTCACTCGATGCCAAAAAGTAAGCTTCATGATTACCAAATAATTTTATATTTGGATATTTTAGCAAAAATTGCAAAGCTTTTTCTCTTTTTGGCTTTTAATTACCTTAAAAATCATAATTAATTAAATACGGCTCAATAAATGTAACGTTAATACTAAGATCATCATTATTTCCGGTCTCTTAACCAGAGTTCTTAGCTTCATATAATAGATGATTTTTAGCTTTTCTTAGTTTTTAACTAAAAAAAACTAAGAACCGTCTCTTAAATAAGAGATATAAGACCATCTCCATCAGTGGTTCTTAAGGAGGGGTTCTTAACGGAATTTAAGAACCGGTTCTTAAATCCCGCTAAGAACTCCTCCCTAAGAACCCCTCAATAGATATGCTCTAAGAACCGTCTCTTAACCGAAAAGTGTTAAAAAAAAAAAAAATCAAATCATGAATTAAACTAAATGTTATCATTACCTCGCCGTATTTGTTTCCGCGAAGAAGATAAACTGCAAAGTAAGAGAGCCAAATAACCACTAAAACTCCAAGTTTCATCCATGGAAACCTCTTTGGTCTCTCATAATCTCCCAAAAGAGGCAACTTCACACTCTCCACCTTATCATCATCCTCTTCTCCGACCATACTCGCCTCTCTGACCTTCACCATCTCCGACTCCAACCTCCAGTAATAAACCCCGTTTCCAAACGTCTTCACCGTCGACCACGCAAGAAACACCGCGAAGAGACTCGTTATAAGCCAGTTTGGGAACACAAGGTTACATATCACTCCGACACTAACTCCAAGAAGCATACACGGTTCAAGAAGCAAAGCTAAGTCGAAGTCAATCATTGTCTTCCCTCCAGCTTTAGGGTTTCTTACAAAAAGATTGCACCCCACGTTTGCTATGGACCCTCCTGTTACCATGAAAGCAGAGAAGCTTGAAGCTGTTTTCAGGTCGAGTCCCGCGACTATGGTCATTATAGGAACGTATAACCCTCCGCCGCCGATGCCTCCGGCGCTTGAGATAGTTGCGGCGAGGAAAGAGAGTACGGCGGCTATGATTGTTGATGCGGTTAGTTCGATCTTTGGTTGGTTGAATTTGGTCGGGAAGTCAAGCCATGAGCTGGTTTTGTTGAGGAGTTGATGGACGGGGAAGATAATGGAAGGTTGTGGTTCTGATATTGATGGAGTTAGGAGGATGGTGAAGGTGAAGAAGGAGAGAGTTATATGGATGAAACTGTTTCTCATTTTTATTAGTGAGTTTGTTTTGTAATATTTGATAAGGTTTGGGGTTTTTGGGGGAGACTTTTTTGTGTTTGTGATATTTCTGTTTAGAAGTTTATATAGGAAAAGAATTAGAGAGAGAGAGGGAGAGTGGAGGGATAGAGATGAAAAGAAAAAGAAATGCAAATAGAAAGAAAAAGGTAAAAGAACCAATGAACTTTGGGCAAGTGGTGAGAAAGTGATGAGACATGCCACATAGATCGTGTGTGGGTATTATTATCTTATTTGTTCCTAACATTAAATTTCCCCATCATATGTAAAAGTAATATAATTAAATCACAAAGTTGTCTGGGGGAGATTTGATTGATACAGTAAAATTATCCTAGATTTATAAGATTTGAAATAATTATAGTTTAAGTTTTACGTATATTCTTTAGAAAAATTGAAAATTAAATAATTAATATCTCTGAATTATCTAAAATCTAGAGGTTAATATACACATATATATATATTTCCTTCTTCTTTATAATTTTTATTTGTAAATTGACTGATTTAGCAAAAAAACTCATCAAGTTAACCATAAATTGCTTTTATATGTTAACAACCTTAACCATGCATAGCCTCATTCCAAATACATATATAAACACTTCTAAGAGATTATAGTATAATGATTCAGATAATATCAGTCTAATACTGAAAAGTATTTTAATATAATTATATATATTCCCACAAAGTAAGTGCAAATATATATATAATTATATTAAAATATATCTATCATTTGAAAATTCCAGTGTTCCGACCACATGCATTATATATATATTACATATATTTATATATTTCTTACGTCAAACCCACATGCAAAAAAAAAAACTATATCATAAAACCCCACATGCAAGAAATTATTATGTTGTTTTGGTTGCAAGCAAAAGTTTTATATGTTAAATTAAAAATGATGAATCTCACAACTTTTCCAATGTTTTTCTAATTGGAAGTAAGCAGGTAATTGTCAAATCACTGTAATATTATATCTTAGTTTTTATTTATTAATTAATGTAATACTTATCTAAAAATGTGGATCAACTTTTTTTTTCTGATTAAATAGGAGATGTCCAGATCGAAACCCTACTAATTATTCTATTTCATGCAGAGTGGGTTATCAGTGATAAAAAAAGTCTGGTTGCTCTAAATGAGAATTAAAAATTCATAGTACCTGATCACATGTAAAGCCAGCAATTTTTCACTGCAAGAAAATCAATCCCTGATCTAAATCAATATGACGACTCTACGTCCAGTGATTTATGTGGATTAACTTGTTGTTTACATATACGACCTTGATAATAATTTCAACTATTATATGAATCTTTGAACCAGACGTTAATGAATAATTTCTTTTTTCAAAAAAAGGAAAATAAAATTTTTTTTTGTTTTTTTCGTTTTTTTGGATAATAGATAAAATTGTTAGTACTAGAATCTACACGTAGTAAAAGGATTTTATTTGAGAGTATTACACAATGACACTTTCTTAGATTCTTATAACATGTAGATACACTTTAGAACTGGATAGTAATTTATGCTAACAAATGTGGACAAAATGCCTTTAGTGAATGAAAAGATCAATTTAATTTGTTTCAGTTCAAAAAAAAAAAGAGAGATCAATTTAATTAATTTGTTGAAATAACAATACAAAAGTGATAGCTTTTCTAGTTAAACGTTATGGTGTTTTCTTCTTATCATTTATATTATTTATATTTTCCACTCGTATTTTATTTGCTTGTTTTTTATCATAAAAATGTGTCTTAATGTAACTCTCCCTTTAAATTGTTTGAAAGTCATTTAACTTCAAGGAGAAAACTATATAAATGGTTTTTAAATGGTCTGTTAAAAATTCGTTTTAAATGGTCTGTTAAAAATTTGAAAGTCATTTAACTTCTAAATGTTATAAATTCGTTTTTTAAATGGTCTGTTAAAATTTACAATTATTGTTTGGACAGCTACGCAAGTTGTCCTTGTACAGATTTTCTATACCAAGCCATGTGATGGATTAAAATCTATGATTAAATCCTTATAAATGTTTGGAGTAAACTTAAGAAAAATTCTTAAAAATCTAACATCTATTTTCTTATTTCAAACTTAGACCAAACCATCCAGATAAGGTTCTTTACATCATCGAGAACATATTGTGTGCTCTTTCATGTACTTTATTGTATTATTTAAAAGTGTTTTAAGCTTTTAAGTTAAAGTCGTAATCGTATATTCGTAATGACATTATTGGAATCTCCAACTGTTTGGCTCTTGGAAAGTCTCCTGGGTCGGGATTATAAATTTATAATGTGATTCAACTAAAAATATCCAACCGCGTAAAGAACTTCTTTCAATTTATAAAGGTAACAACTATATGCATAGACAACGATTAGTATAAGCGCCGGCTGTAAATCTCATTAACATTTTTTTTGGATTTCAATATCAGATCGAATATAGATCTAGATGTTGTTGAATTAGCAACATCTGAATAACTTTTTTTGTTAACTTTATACTCCACCAACTTTTATAAGCATTTCCAACTTCTCCCATTTTGTTGTTGTAATATCCGGCGTGGACCTTATGGCTATGACTGATGACAAAGTGAATTCAGATTTATATTGTCTAAGGTAAGTTTTTGAAGTTTTTCTTGATATATATTTTTATAGAATGGTTAAAAAAATCTGAAATTTGGAAAATCATTATATTTCTCTTTTTTCGTGTGTTCTATAAAAATATCGTGCAACTATCCATTTATATTATATCCAAAATAATGTTCTTCACAATATTTGTAAGAAAAATTATTCCCATTGGGGTCAATACTAATATTATACTAATTCAGATTAAAAATAGTATATGTAGCAATTATTGGGTTGCAAAGTATTCGTAATGCATGTGTTTTAGGATAGTGCTATTAAAGTCCACAATGCCGAAACTGAAATAGGATGTGTTTCATGATAACCGAATTTTTATCCGAAATGTTGATTAAAATTTTCAACTTCAGCTCAAAATCATAGTTGTTTGTCAGCCGAGAAGCTGTCATGAGATTGATCATCTTAGAGAGAAATCTATTTAACTCCACTGTTTAGATCATGAGTGCACATTCTTTGAGAAACATAGCAAGACATCTCATGTATCTACCTCTTCTTCTACAGTAGACATTGACATCACACTTTTGTATTTTTTTTTCTTTGTTTCTTTGATATAAAATATTAAGATCTTTTGCCCAATCAAGACAATGATCAAACTCAGATTAAGGTGTTGCAGCATCTTGAGCCAAAACGAGTGCCTAACTGCCTATATATTAGGCCTTTGATGCAATACTTTGCGCATTCATTTTTAATCATTTCTTCATGTTTTCAATAACTATGTGTTACACTCATTTTCACTTGTGTTAATGATATTATTTTAAAACCAGAACGTGGTACATCATGTTCCAAAGTGAGTGTCTTTCTCAACTGAACCAGTGCACTCAGACCTTACTAAGAGAATTCAAATTGACTCTAACCAGATGATTTGTTGGCACGAGGTTTTATAAGGATGTATGGTTCTCGGTGTAGACATAGCTATACAGTTTCATCTTACCAACAACAAGAATAAGAGATCAGAAATCAATGATTCCCAGAGCCTTTCATAACCTTATGAAGCTGTTGAAATCTAATGGTTTGGTAAAGATATCAACTAATTTCTTCTCAGGTGCTACATGCTCAATAACAACAATTTTATCCTCAACCAAATCCCTCACAAAATGGTGTTTAATGTCAATATGTTTGGTTCGAGAGTGTTGTACCAGACTCTTAGTCAAGTTTATGGCACTCATGTTATCACAGTGAACTAAAAGAGGTTCAGAAGTCATACCATAATCAACCAGCATTTGCTTCATCCACATCAAAATAGTACAACAGTTACCAAGGGCTATGTGGGGGGGGGGGGGTGAAACCCACCTCCAATAGCATGGGTTTCAGTATCTGAACAACGTGGCAATATATAAGTACGTATATCAGAGACATGAGTTCCTCTCACCATGTTTTTCATAGCCTTAAGTCTCTGTTCTGTATCGTTTTCTGACGTATGCCAAGCCTAGTTTTATATATTTATGGAGTACTACATGTATCATAACATGTCACAGAACGTAGAATTAATAGACATATGACCTCTTGAATGTGATTCATCTACTTTTGTACTGCTTGCAAATATGAGAATTCTATATACGAAAATCAATTCCTTTTAACGGACTTTGTTGGGCAAATTTTCTACATGGGACCTGCGCTTCTTGCTTTGATGCAGGCATATAGCAACAGTTAAGCGAACTCCTGCTTACAAAAACAGGCTCAAGGCTTTAGAACCTGAACGCCTGGTGGAGATATCTAGCAAGAAGCAGGGTTCAGTTTTAAGAAACTACAGGAAGAGCTAAGCTATGAACTCGACCTACAAATCAAAGGAGCTGAAAAACCATCGGTCTGGGAACTTCTTAGTGTTCGATTCATTCTCCTATACACTATCATCAAGGTTTCATTAAGGTCAGTCATTGATTCAAATCTCTGTATACTTTCATCTGCTAGTATAAGGTTAAGAAAGCTTCTTCTTCATGGGAAGACGCATCATATGAAGATCACTTGGAGTGTCTCTCGACGCATGGACTAATCTCGGTATCCTTCTATTCTCAGCAGAATCTTGAGAACTACTTTGCAGAAACGCGTTAAGAGTCGAAGAGCGGAGAAGAAAGGTCACTTCCCATGCTATAAGGGAGGATTCAAGCTCCAGAGGCATTTTTGATACTATTGTTAATTTTGATATTATTATAAGATATATAAACAAACAAATCAGTTAGGTGAAGAGACAGTATAATTGTATGGTACCACGAACCATATCTCAGTTTAGCATATACAAGTTGGATCATGTCTAATAACAGGCATGTTCCTGTTTTGATTCTCAATTTTGTCTAACCAGTTTGCTCAGCGGGAAGTTCAAATCTATCTTTGATACTGAAATTCACACATTAAACACAGAGAAACGACATGATTAAGTACGAAAGATTAAGAACTTTTGTTTGATATTACTAGAAACGAAAGAGACAGGTACAGAGAGATATCACAAGATAAAGTCTCCCCTGGTAGTGCTACCAGGGTGAAGTGAAAGCTAGTAGAATTGGTTAAACATTGCTTTGCTTATACATCTTCGTGTCCAACACTTGCTTCCCGCACATGGCACACACTCCTGCACAACCATGAATCATCAGTCTATTGAGTTACACCCTTACATGGCTAATCTAATTAGATGTATATACTATATTTTTTACCTTTGCTATAGGCACATGTGTGACAATATTTACCATCTTGATGCACTTGCTGCTTGCAGATCGTGCACTTCGTGGTAGCCGTACCGTAAGGTGTCCATCTACAAACCAAAGAAACACCACATGACAAAAAATCAGAAGAAGCCAAGAAAACAGTACTTTCTTAAATCATTAGATTTTCCTAAACACATAGACCAATGATAATTCTAAGAAAACCTACAGAAAACGAAACCAATACTCAACTCAAACCTACAGATAATACAAACATCCCATGAGAACTTCTACACCAACAACTAATGGCATTAATGAAAACAAAACAACACTCAACTCAAACTAGGACAGAACTCGCCTAAAGAAAACTACAAATGTATCACCTTTTCCACTATAACTCCAACATCTACTAATGATTCTTAGAAAGAGCTAACAAGAAACAAACCAATACTCAGAAGCAATACAAACAAATCTCAAAGGTTACACCTTTAATGGCTATTTCGGCAGTTACCTGTTCTTCTTGGAGAGGAGTTTGTTCTCGTTGATCTTGCGGCCACCACCTTCAGTAACGTTACGAGCACCGTCCTTCCACTTATCTGGAACTATCACCTTTGATAACTTCTTCTCACCTAAACAACCACCAAAAATTATTCAGAGATCTGAAAACTCATCATCAAAGGTTTCGATCTAAAGAAACCAAATCGAATAAGAAATCAATAAGATTCGAAATCGAATACGGAATTGAAGATCTGAGATTATTGAAAGGGCTTACATTTATCGCACACCATCTTCGAGATTGATCAAGAAGAAGAAAGCCCTAAACGATAATTCGTTTCGAATACGAGATCGAAACTTGACTTATTTATTGAAACCTTTTTTTCTTTTTTTTCCTTTTTTTTGGAAAGTCTGGTGACCGTTTGATTGTTAAAACGCGCGACTAGAGGCGGCGGAAACGCGTTTTATATAACCGACCTCCCCGCCACAGATAGCAAAATAGCGACTAGCACTGTTACTAGAATAAATAGATTAGTTAAATATTTGATTAAGTTCTGAAGGTAGAATCATACACGTCCTAACAACACCGTGTTGGCGACCTTCTCTCTTCATTTTTAATTGCTTATTTTTGATTTGAGAGTTGATGATGAGATGCATTGTCGAGTTTAACAATGTGTAACTATATAGAGACATGTACTTGGGGAGCAAGCCCTGCGTATACCAAATGTGTTTGGGACTCAAGAAAATGGGAATCGTCAACTATACTTGTACACCAAGAAATTCTCATCATTTTAATATTGGTTGGTTATTGAGGTTTTGTTTTTGTTTTGGTCGGCATTATGTGGAGGACTTCTTTAAAGTCTTTTCAAAATATTGAAACCACATTGTCGAATGTTCTCTTTGACAGATAACATAGTCATTATCATGAATTTTGAGTAAACCGGGAACATTTTTATGACATTTAAGCTAATTGTTTCAAAAAACCATAATTTTGAACTTTTTTTTTTTTTTTTTTTTTAACTTAGTCGTGANTCCTGTTTTAATTGTAGAAAAAAAGCTTCTAAAAGTATAGGTAAAATGTGGTCTATTCTCCATGACCTTAGGCTTTGTAAGGTGCTATTTCTTCAGCGTGGCAGGAACAATGCACAACATCGTTAGGAAAATGCCTATGTTTCTTCAGGATCATAATGATCAGAACAAGCTTGTTTTCTTCTACCAAGGATCTGGAATGCAGCATGGAGCTGAGTGATTCACGGTTGGATTGCTCTTGGCGTTTGTCACACCAATGTGATTGTTCGAGTTAGGAACCTCACTGCTCAAAAGATGGGTGATTCTTTTGGCTCTGTTCGTATCGTTGTGGGCTGTGAAGGAAGTTTTTTACTTGGATAATTGGAAGACTGGATATTTGCCATCGAGTTGGCTTTGAAGAAACGTCCTTTACAAGGTAATGGGTTTAAGTCTCGATCGAAAACATCTCTGGACATGTTTGCGTTTTAATTAGAATGGTTTGAATCAGTGTAGTGCAATGTTAGATGGTTTGTACTCATTACTTCTTCTAATATGATCAGGAATATGGATCTCTAGTCAATGATAGTTGGCATACAACGTTGTTCAATGTTCTGTAGGCTCGGAAACAAATGTTTCAGAAGGTCTGATCCTTTTCCAAAGCTTTCCCAATACTCTAAAAGCAGTCTATATCCAAATTGCAGATTGTATTAATAATGGGTCTAATTCACATCTAAAAGTTAGCTCAAGAGTAGAAGATTACCACATCACTTATATATTGGCCAAGGAATATCGTTATTAACGATGTGAGACTAATAGGCTCCCTCAAGATGTGCGTGGGAATCGGTCCAATGAAAACAGTCCAAATCCAACATCTCGAAAATACTAAAGCAACATAAGCCACTTTTACAGGTTACATAGATAGAAAACTGTTTATGTAGAAAATCATATGATTCATATGGATCAAATACCATGAGCTCTAATATCATATTAGTAATGAGCGTAACTCACATCCAAAAACTAGTTTAAGAGTAGAGGATTGCCACATCACATGTATATGGTCCGAAGAACATTGTTATTAACAATGTGGGACTCTATTACATTGTTAAATTATTAGGATAAGAGAAATATTGAGTCTTGAGATCACTCTAAGATACGAGAAATATTATGGGACCTTTTGTTTGTTGTTAATCTTGCTCTTTTCTTTTGAGTTTTCAGTTTGATGTCTCGGAAAATTTTACAACCATCTCCTGTTGTTATCTGTTTGAGAATCAACCTGAATCAAGGACGGTTTAATATATCGGTTCTTTCATCAAATCTTATATGATAGAGATAGAGTTTCATTTTATACCTTTTGTTAGCTTTAGCCTCTCAACATGACAGTATAACATAATACATGGCAATATAACTTTTACTAATAAAAAGATTATAATCATTCCTACGAAATTGATTTCTACTCTTTACAAAAATAAACACACACATAAATACTACAATCAGTTATATATTCTTCTGACGGGATAGTAGATTTTACCCAAAGGCAAGAGGTGTCTTGAAAGTGACTAAGCACAATTTTCAACATATATAAACAAAAACAACACAGCTGTCTCACCTAGTCACATTGTATGTTATTACAAATCTACAACTAAAGACAATGACGATTGCATATACATATAAATTTACATTCGTATACATAAATATTTGTGTATTTATAGGAACTTAAAAACGTGAAGGCCACAACTCAAATCAAATATCTCAAAATTTGTAGCTTTCCAAATCTATAAAAAATGCTTAAGGCTAATCATTTGATTTGACAGCAATATTTTATGTGTTTACGCTTTGTATAATATATTAATCGTTGGTGATTAGTTATACACTTTATTATACTTAATATAATGATAAATAACAGCTTTCATCTATCTTACCAAAACATGATTATTGTTTGAAATTAACTTTACATTTATGAAAACAGTAAAATGTAAAGAAAATATTAATTTTTAGCCATTTTATAATTAAGATAATAACTTTTGCAAAAAAATGATCGAAAACAAAATATGTGATCGCGCGGATCCAACTCTAGTATCAATTTAAAAGGGAAAGTCATCTGTTATTCAGCAAAATGAACAGCTGTTGAAAATTTGTGGACTTGAGACTTGAGAGAGTATTATTCATCACCATACTTTTTCAAGTTATTAGAACAAATCTTTGATTGTATTTGCGTATATATTGGTTTAGTTTTAAATTATATTTTGAACAGTTATATTGGCTTAGTTGATAAATGAAAAAAAAAAACTATTTCCTACCAAAGCAGCAAATTATATAGTTGAAAAAAACTATACATTAGTTTTTAGCAACTTTGCTGATTTCCTCGAACGGCTAAGATTCGAGACTACCTTTTCTTCATGGGTCTAGTAGTTGAACTAAAACTCGTGGAATGGGTAACTGATCACCTAAACCTTTAACTAGTTTACTTTAGACAACATTCTTGAAATAAAACATTGTCTCCCTCAAAAAAAAAAAACAATTTTAAATTTTCTAATAATTGAAAAGAATATAGCTTATAGTTATTTAATAGTACCACTACTCTTTCATGTCTCCTCATATATTTTATTTGTCTTACTCTTACATATCATTTCATTGAACAAAAGAGCATTTTGTTCCTTTGCTTCTTCATCTCCAATCATTTCTGCTCTTTTTCCTTTTCTCATTCCTTTCGTAAACCAAACCTTTTTTGTTCATTTTCACATTATCGTCAAGTGTCTCGGATTCGAGCATGTCAACAAGAATCAAAGGGATTTATGAGAAGAGCTTCAAGTGTTTCTCCGACATTTCGGGTAAATTGAGTCTAATTAATTACATGTGTTTATAATTTTCCTTTGGCCAATTCATGTAAATGATTATGAACTCATTACATGTGTTTATAATCGGTTAATTTTTATTGTAATCGATTATAAATGATTACTTGTGTTTATCAGAAGAACTTCAAGTGCTTATGTTCTCTGACATCAAGTGTTTCGTCTAGTTTAGCTTTACTAAAATGGCCATATAAATATGATCATTTTAATGATTACAAAATGGATTAATGAGAAATTCTTTTTGTAGATGAGAAGGATGAGGAGATGGATATAGGTTATCCTACAGATGTTCGACACGTGTCACATATCGGTTGGGATAGTTCATCGAGTAGTGCACCGAGTTGGGTAAGACATTTTGTTTTAGCAATTACAACGTTGATCGATGTTGGTTTAGTCTGAACCGTTATATTATTTTTCTTACAGCTACGTGAATTCAAGACGAGCAACAACGTTTTAGAGCAAAATTCATCGTGGCCGTTTACAGGCAAGTTTTATTTTTCTTTAATTTCTACCATAAACTATAATTATTTTTTTCAAAAAATATATAATTATGTTATTTTAAAAATTATATAGATTTGAAATCAGCCATGGAAGCATTTGGAGAAGTTGAAAGCAGCAAAGAATTGGGGAAAGAATCAATGAAAAAAAATCTGAAGAAGAAGCTCTCTTCAAAAGCCTCTAAATTGTGTAATCCATGGTCACCAAGATTCTTAAGATCAAGCAAGGTCATTGCTTGATTATTTTATTTTAAAGTTCATTGCTGTTGTTTATATAATAATATAGAGAATATAGTGAGATAAAAATGTTAATGTTTTCATTCAAGATATCTATCCTCAGAAGTGTGTACATATATATATTGAAAGTGTCTTTGCAATGATATTGGAATTGTTTTACCAAGTTCTTTTTTGTAAGTTGAGGGAGATGTTTAGTGAGATCTTAGGATGTTTTCAAAACCGCACAAAGTTATACATTTTCCTCAATTTAGTATCATTTTTAGCTGTTCTACCAAAATACAAAATTCTTTCATTAACATTTTGGTGGTAAAAGTTGTTCAAAAAACATTTTGGTGGTAAATTAATTAAGTTTGAAAATTATTAAAAAATGATTCTTTTCACTAAGAATTTTCGCAATTTTTAGTTTGAAAATATATCTATCATTTATCTAGGAAGTTTGTAGTGTTTATGATAGGAAAACATACCCTTTTACATTTATTTGGATTTTTATTACTGTTATTATTATTGTTGTTGTTATTGTTATTACTATTAGTATTATTATATTTATTATTATTATTGTTATTATTTTAACAACAAAACAATGGAGGTTATAGTATCTTCACTAACTTTTTGATTTATAGGATTGCAATTGGATTCACTTTCATAAGCTTTTTATGGAAATTTTGTTAACATCACATATTTCTTTACTATCTTTTTGTATAAAAAGATATAATATGAGTTTAGTTTTTGAAAAGCTGCGCTATAATGCTTGAATTCTAGGATCAAACTTAAATAATTGCTTCATACATCATATTTTACATAAATTTGAAAGAAAATATACATTTTAGACATAAAGATAGTTTTATTGTGATCACAAAGATATTAGTAGGATCGATTTGAAGCTATATATCTTATATAAACCTATGTATCTCGTATCATGGTAGTTTGATCGATCCAGTAGTCTTCTTTCCATCATGGGGTCTTCCAAAAACATCCTTCAGGTAGTTTGAAGAATACACAATCTTTCTGTACCGAGCCACCTCATTGTTCTCTAGCACCTCCGGTAATGGCTCGATAACCGTATCATCAACTGGTCCATAGAAAATGGGAACAGAAATTCGACTACAACCTTTATGGACCAATACACAATGCTCCACGCTCCTATACTTATCGTTGCTCAATATCTGTAATACGTCTCCAACATTAACAACAATGGCTCCCGGAATTGGAGGGACATCAACCCATTTGTCCTCGTGCTCGCTGGCTCGACCATAGAGGCTGCTTAAGACACCATCTTCTTGTATGAGGAGAGTGATGGTGTTGATGTCTGTATGGCGGCCAGTTCCTATGGCCAGGTTTGGTTCAGGACACTCTGGATAGTAGTTGAAGTTCATCCTCATAGTTCCCATTAGTGAGTCTTCGTTAGACTCGTCGACGGTTGAATTTAGATTGTTGATGAGTATGTTTAAGATCTTCTTGGCGATTGGTTTCATCCTCTCGAAATGGTATACCACTTGTTCTCTATACAAATTATAATTTTAAACCAATAAACTCTTTGTTCGATTTCGAAATGTAAGACAATAGAGATTTTTTTTGGTTAAAAGACAAAAGAGATTTTATATAGTTGTTTAAGGAAATAAAATGACTTCACATTTCTATATAAATTAATAATGTATTTGACATTATTTAATTATATTAATAAGATGCAGTGTTTTTTCATGTTTGGCTAAATTGATTTATGTTAAATATTAAATAGTATTTATTTCATAGAATACATCTTAATTAGTCTTTCCTCGTATTTTCACTCCGAAAGTCTAATCTTTTTAAAACATAAAAACCTCTAAAATATGTTTTGCATCTTATTTTATATATTATAATAGTTGTAACTGATACACAAAAATTTATATTATTTATAAAATAACTTTGAAAATAGTAATGCAAATATATATTTTACCATCATTTTAAACAAATGTTATTATATCGATTCTTGTAACCAATGGTATCTAATTATTGTAAATAACTTTTAAACTTATTCAATATGAAACTTACACCAAACAGTGGAAAATTGTTTTTATTTTCTAAGAGCTTGATTAAACAAAAAAAATAGGGCAATTCTCTTAGATAGCCTTTTTTAAGTTTTTGTCACAAAAATAGCACTCAAAAAATAAAATGACCAAAATAGACTTTTTTTTTTTTTTGAAATTTTGATTTTTTTTATTTTTTTTTTTGAAATTTGAAACCCTAACCCCAAACCCACCCATTAACTCTAAACCCTAAAGTCCAAATTAGTTAACCCTAGGGCTATAAATGCAAAAAAAATGAATTTTTTAGCTTCTAAAAAAACATTTTGGTCATTTTCTTCCTTAAAAACTATTTTTGTGACAAACAAACTAAAATGGGCTATTTAAGGGAATTTCTCAAAAAAAATATATAAACCAGTAACATGTATACTTACTTGCATAGAGAAGGCCATGTGGCAGCAAAGTCATATTCTTGACGAGGATACTGAAACTTGAAAAAGTCTCTCCACTCCAACACACTCTCTTTATAAGGACTGAAACTTGTTGTCAACCATGCCGTCTCCGACACCGAACTTCCTTTCCAATACCTCTTCCTCTCATCCCCCGGCAACTCAAAAAAGCCACGAGCTGCCTCAATGACTGCCTTTAACTTCTCCGTAGCTATCCCATGGTTCACTATCTGAAACACCCCAAGCTTAGCCGCTGCGTCGCATATCTCTCTAGCAACTCGTGGGTCTAACCAATCAGACACATCAATGACAGGAACTTCATGTGATGATATGATTTTGTCGGAGGTGAAGCGTTCATGAGGAGGTTGAATGTATGGAGAAGGAAGTGTGTTTAGGGTTATGTAGTCGACGAGACCTTTAACACCATTCCTTTTGTTTAACACGAAATCCCTCACGTCGATCTCTTCCTTTGAGGAGGTAAGAGTCATGGTTTCGTTTCTTTGTTACGAAGAAATAAGTGACAAGCAACGAATGCTATTTATATATACATGACAGTTATTAGACCATCATTATCCTCAGTCTCTTAACCGAGGTTCTTAGTTTCGGATAAGAGTCAGTTCTTAGTTTTTCTTATTTTTTCTTAGTTTTTAACTAAGAAAAATTAAGAAGTGTCTCTTGAAATATAAAAAATGTTTCTTAGCCGAAAAGTATAAAAAAATAAAAAAAAATGTTAAATCATGAATTAAGAACCGCGGTTAAGAGATCGGAGATAATAATGTCTTTAAGGCATGATTATCCATAGAACCCCAAAATGGGGTTCTTATTTATTTTTTTATTTTTGGTCTGATTTTTCTTTTAAAAGAAAAAAAAATCAACCACAGGTGGACACGTGTCAGTGAAGCCCACAAACAATACAAAAAAATAGTTATTATTTAAAAGTTTTTGGAACCGTCTCTTGTACTGTTTACGGACCCTACATATTAGTGGGGTCCGTAAAAGGTACAAAAGACCCTTATAAGAACATGGGTTAAAGATAACCTTAGTGTGCATGTTTCGTGATGTTGGTCACATGAAACAACAGCTATGTAAAATTAACGTTAAAGAGGATCTTAGTGTAACTGCTTACCATTCATTTTACTCTTTTTTTTACACATGGCAGCAGTGTTATGAAACGTGTTACTTACAGTTTCCAAAGCGAAACAGAATACGCAGTACATAATAGTTTCGTGTAAAAGAAGTACTTTTCAAATTCAATGAGAGTCCAAGATAATCAGGATGGCACCAAATATAGAACAAATGTCAAATACTCCACTTAATGGCACCACTATAGAACTTGGTTACATTTGAATTTGTAATTTATAGTTTTTAGAAAAACTTCATTATGGTTCATATGGAATGTGAGATGGCTCTAAACTATAAATTACATTTGAGTATTGTACATTTGTTCTATAGTGGTGCCATTTTTCTTTATTTTGGACTAATAAAGTTTTTTTTTTTTGTTTTCATCATAAAATTTACAAAGTAGTTATTTATAAGGTTTTAAAAACTTTTTTAAAATTTTGAATAGACATAAATTTAAGGATACACTATATTTTTTGCCCTAAGACCTATCAAAATGATGAGCCGGCCCTGACCGCAGTGGCAGTCACATTGGTAATGAAACCTTGGTTAAGGGGGTCAGAATGCAAACTTTACCAACTTTGCTAGTGATGTTTCAACATTTTTGTATACAATCAAAAGTTTATAGAGATTTAAGTGTCTCACATGACACCATATCTATATGCTGCCTTCTGGTCTTAAGTGATGTTTTCTTCTCTATATCCTCAGACACAGCTTCAAATCATTCATCAGTGCATTTGATACCTTGTTGGTGGGCTCAAAAACTTCTATGGGCTTTTCATAACTATCTTTTCCCTCGGCCTTATACCTTCAACAGAATAACCTTTACAAAGAAAAATATTTTTACCCAACGACAGCGTTTTGATAGCGTTTTATAAAATCACTAACCTCCCGGTGAAGAAGATGAGAGACGAAGAACATTTGAGTTCCGTTGAATGCAGATTGAAAGACTCGTAGTCTCCTCTGATCGAATCGCATTCTTCACCTATCTTCTTCAATTTCGAATTCTCAACCATCCAATCCGATCCCACTATTCACCGATTTGATCCGACGTTCTCCGGTTGCGATTTCACCCACCCGCGGTGGTGATCGGCGATCATTGAGATGTCGTGGGGGTTAGGGTGGAAGAGATCGTCGGAGATTTTCCGTCTGAGTCTCTCTTACGGCGCGGACGATCTAAACGAAGATCCAATCCGATCATCATCCGCTTCTCCCTTCGGATCCCCGACGTCGATAACATCGTCCGCCTCGTCTTCTCCCTCCGCGGTGGAGGATCCGGAACTAGGTTTCCGTATCGATTTGGACTGGACAGCTGGCGATTCGGAGGATCAGATCGCGTTGCGGCTCGAGTCGCAGCTGATGGTGGCTTTGCCTGCGCCGAATGACACAGTGGTGGTTGAGTTCAACGGAGAAGGAGAGGAAGTTGGGGTGGTAATGAGAGTTGAGAAACGGAGAGAGCCTTTGCGAGCAGTTACGTTGATGAAAGCTGCTGGCTCTGGTCAGCAGTATGATGGTGTAGGCGTTTTGACGAGGCTGATGAGGTCTGATATGATGCCTGCGGCGATTCCTGCGCCGGCTATTGATGTTGCTTCGTCTTGTGGAGAGCATTGGAAGACTGTGACCTCGTTGAGTCTATCTGCTGTTGGTTTGTTGGTATGGTCTTTTTAACGTTTCTTGATTGTAATGAGGAATGTTGTGATAAAGAATTAAACTTTGTGGAATTGGATAGGTAATGCCAGTTGAAGTGACTGAGTTGCCTCTTCTTGAGAAGCTTTGCCTTGAGAACAATAAATTGTCAGTTTTGCCACCTGAGATAGGGAAGCTGAAGAACCTTAAAGTTCTTAGAGTTGACAACAACTTGCTTATCTCTGTTCCAGGTGAGCTTTAATTGCTTATACTTGTTAATGCTGAAAGAAAAAGATGATGGAACCATTAGTTTTCTTCAGCTGGTCTATATTAATGGTGTTAGTTTGAATTCTTGTGTAGCGGAACTAAGACAATGCGTAGGTCTTGTTGAATTGTCATTGGAACACAATAAACTCGTCCGGCCTCTGCTTGATTTCAGGTAATTTGGGCAGATAGCTGATATATCTATTTTGCTTTTTCTTGAATTTAGTAGGTAGGAGGCTGATTTTGTTATTTGATTGAAATGCAGGGCGATGGCTGGGCTACGAATTCTACGGCTTTTTGGTAATCCCCTTGAATTCCTTCCAGAGATATTACCTTTGCATCAGCTTCGCCAGTTGTCTCTTGTAAATGTCAGAATTGTGTCTGATGAGAATCTAAGATCAGTAAATGTACAGATAGAGGTAAGAAGAAAACTCATCACACAATCTCTCTGCCACTTTTTATTCTGTAGATGATTATGCTAAGGGTTCGTTTGCATGATGCTAGACAGAAAACACTTCCTATTTTGGGGCATCTAGGCACAAGCTAAGTGCCTTCTCTCCCCTTATCTTCCGTTCTTCGTCTTGTCACCATCCTCTTCTAGCATCTACATTGGTGAAGATAATGCAAGATGAAGGAAACCGTTCTGTTATTGGTAAAGATGAAAATGCAGTTAGGCAGCTTATAAGTATGATAACTAGTGACAATCGCCATGTGGTATGTTGGTTTTTGTTCTCTGCTATTTCTAGAAAATAAATATATACTTTCTTTTGGGAACAATCACCTTAACTACAGGTTTGATAGGTTGAGCAAGCATGTGTTGCTTTATCATCTCTTGCTCGAGATGTTAGCGTGGCAATGCAGCTGATGAAGTGTGATATAATGAAGCCAACTGAAACTGTTCTGAAATCTGCGGCCCCTGACGAGGTGATATCTGTGCTACAAGTCGTGGTCACCTTAGCCTTCGTATCTGATTCCGTTTCTCAGAAGATGCTCACCAAGGATATGCTAAAATCCTTAAAAGCCTTGTGCGCTCATAAGAGTCCTGAAGTAAGACAGCTGCATTTTTTCGCTATCCTAATAAGAAAAAACTACAGCTTTTTTGGACTGAGTTTTCGTTTTCCTTAGGTTCAAAGACAAGCCTTATTAGCAGTTGGGAACTTGGCCTTCTGTTTGGAAAATCGTCGTATTCTGATTACTTCGGAGAGTTTGAGGGAGTTATTGATGCGGTTGACTGTCACACCTGAACCACGAGTCAATAAAGCTGCAGCTCGAGCTTTGGCAATTCTTGGTGTGTTTCTTGTGTGCTATAGTGCCGTTATTGTTCAATACTCTTAGCTGGGCTTCACATATATTTTTCTTCTGCTGACAGGAGAAAATGATATTCTTCGACGTTCAATAAAAGGCAGGCAAATACCAAAACAAGGATTGCGAATACTCACCATGGATGGAGGTGGAATGAAAGGTCTTGCTACGGTGCAGATTCTCAAAGAGATTGAGAAGGGAAGTGGCAAGCGTATACATGAACTATTTGACCTTATATGTGGCACATCAACAGGAGGAATGCTAGCTATTGCCCTTGGTGTCAAGCTTATGACACTGGAGCAATGCGAAGAAATTTACAAAAATCTAGGTATGTAGAAAGTTCCCTTTTAGCTTTAGCTTCATTGACTTATTGGTGCAGAACTTTACTTTGAATGATTTTTCTTTAGGAAAGCTTGTTTTTGCTGAACCTGTCCCAAAGGACAATGAAGCTGCAAGTTGGCGGGAAAAGTTGGATCAGCTATATAAAAGTTCATCACAAAGTTTCAGAGTTGTCATCCATGGATCCAAGGTATATACAGCTCCTTTGGTCTATTCAAAGTTGATTTCTTCTGTAGCGACATAATATTAAAGAGCAATCCTTTATGGTTTTGGGTTTGAGGATATATCATCTTTTGTTGTTTAGTGTCTTGGATTTCCCTTCAAATTGTAGAAAGATATGCTTGTAGAAAACCGAATTGCTCTTGTTGGTTCCTACATTACTTGGAATCAATTTCTATAATACTATTCTGTCTTGCAGCACAGTGCAGACGAGTTCGAGAGACTATTAAAGGAAATGTGTGCGGATGAGGATGGAGATCTACTAATAGAATCAGCTGTGAAGAATGTTCCGAAAGTTTTTGTCGTATCTACTCTTGTTAGTGTGATGCCTGCGCAACCATTTATATTCCGGAACTACCAGGTACAGCACTTCACTTTTTTATTTTTGGTTATTTCCATATTTTCTGTTATTTTTCTAGGTAAGGGTATACCACTTTACATTCTCCTTCCTATACTTCTCTTGTGTATCATATGCTCTCTATTTTCGGTTTGCAGTATTCTGTTGGAACACCCGAAATGTCATATGCATTTTCAGATCATTCAGGCGGCAGTACATTAACTTCATCAACTGCCAGTGATCAAGCTGGCTACTACAAGCAAAGTGCGTTTATGGGAAGTTGTAAGCATCAGGTTTGGCAAGCAATACGCGCATCATCAGCTGCTCCATATTATCTTGATGATTTTTCAGTCGGTACAAGTTTACCTTTTCTTTTCTAGTTTTATTTTTTTGACTTTATGTAAGCTTTTACGCTGATACTTTTTATCATCTCTGTTTGCTTTTCAAATCGCTTAAGATTCATACCGCTGGCAAGATGGTGCAATAGTGGCAAACAATCCTACGATCTTTGCCATTAGAGAAGCACAACTTCTATGGCCTGACACAAAAATTGACTGCTTGGTTTCGATTGGGTCTGGCTCTGTACCAACAAGGGTAAGTCCCGTTTTCTCCTACTTGTGAAATTCAGTTGATTGATTTGTGGGTAACGTACAAGTGACAATTACAAATGGTCAAATTGTTAAAAGTCTTTGTTTATACGATAAAACCCACTGAAATACATAAGGCGAATAAAAGCCGACCGTCTTTGTAACATTAAGTAATTATTTGTCAATGTTTATCTAACTCTCTTGTAGGTACGGAGAGGTGGATGGCGTTATTTAGATACTGGACAAGTACTGATTGAGAGTGCTTGCTCAGTGGAACGGGTTGAAGAAGCCCTAAGCACATTGCTTCCCATGTTGCCAGAGATACAATATTTTCGATTTAACCCAGGTAATAATATGCAGCACTTTACAACGTGCAAGAACACTGTATCCTCTTGAACACCTAGGAGAGCTTAAATTCTAATCCATGCACAATTATTATAATGTGGAAGTGTTATAATTTTAGTTAAGCCTGTACATATGTTATCTATGCAGTTGATGATCGCTGTGGAATGGAATTGGATGAGACTGATCCAGCGATTTGGCTAAAATTGGAAGCTGCAATTGATGAATACATACAAAGCAATTCCCAAGTACTTAAAAACGTCTGCGAGAGATTAACACTCCCCTTCCAAAACGATGAGAAGTGGTGTGAGAATTTGAGACCACGGTTTATGAATGGAAAGCTATCAAACAGCAGAGGTATATATTTCAAAATTATATGCACTTGATAAAAAACCTTCTCAAACTGTTAGCTTAGTGGCTTACCATTTTTATGACAGTAGAGAACAGTCCTTCTCTAGGATGGAGACGCAATGTTTTGCTTGTGGAGGCTCAGCATAGTCCTGACTCAGGGAGAGTTAAGCATCACGCTCGTGCACTTGAGTCATTTTGTTCGAGTAATGGAATAAAGTTATCTTCACTACATGCTACTCCTGGAGGCCCGAAACCATCTCCAGGAACTGCTTTCCCCACACCATTTAACTCTCCTCTAATAAGCGGAAGCTTGCCTACGAGCCCTCTTCTCTTCACTCCTGATCATGGCCCACAAAAGTTTAACAGGATTGACATGGTTCCACCACTTAGCTTGGACGGAGCTCATGCTGGAAAGACGGTTTTGTCGCCTCCATCATCTCCTCCACCAAAAAGACAACTCTATCTTCCATTACGACAAATGCATGAAAAGTTACAGAATTTGCCCCAAGTGGGGATTATACATCTCGCGCTTCAGAATGATTCTAATGGTTCGATCCTAAGGTGACTTTCAAACTTTTCCCTTTTCACCCTCAGGTCTAAAATGTTGATTGGAGTTAATAGATATATTTGCTTTCTGGTTTCATTTAGTTGGCAAAATGATGTATTTGTGGTTGCTGAACCTGGAGATCTAGCTGATAAGTTTCTCCAAAGCGTCAAATTCAGTATATTATCAGTCATGCAAAGCAATCGCCGAAAGGCTGCATCAATTCTTTCCAACATCTGCTCAATCTCGGATCTGGTGCGTATCAAGAAATGCTTCCAGGTTGGGAATATAATCCACCGTTATATCGGACGCCAAACCCAAGTAAGAATATGCTCTCATTTCCAGCTTCTTTGTGATGTTAGTAAGATAGCTTTGCAGAGTTATTTCGTTTGTTTGTGATGTTCCTTGTTAATTTAATTTGAAGGTGATGGAAGATGATCAAGAAATCGCAGCATTTATGTTCCGCAGAACTGTCCCTTCGACCCACCTAACTCCAGATGACATTCGCTGGATGGTAATGGCACTCTGATCTTTGTACTACCAAAGATTGTTATCTGCTAGTTTCCTGTTGACAGATTCTTATTCTTGCATTCCCTAAAGGGATATAGCTTCTACAAAAATACTGTCTGTATAAGCTCACGTTTGGTTGATGCGTACGAATTCGGAAACTCAAAAGGTAGTGATAAGTGCAAGGAGTGCTGTTAAGAAGAAGGCCACATTGTTCTGTTTTCATGTTAAAACATATTATGTTAACTAAGTAGTTTCGGTTTACACTTTAGATGTCTTCAGTACTGGATACTTAAGAGTCTCTTAGAGGCTTTGGGAGAGTTTGAGGTCTCTATTACTAAAAACCTTAATTGCATTTGGTTCTTGGTTTGATTCTTCCTTTGATTGATTGGACAGAAGTATGAGAAAGAAACGTTCTGTTATTGTTGATTTCTCCGTAGATGTTATCAGCTAGCTTGTAAGAAAATATTTTATATACGCTTATGCTTTTAAGCCTATTCACTGAAACAGGTAGGAGCATGGAGAGACAGGATAATACTATACTCAGGAACATTTGGACCAACACAAGCTGTAGTTA
Source organism: Sinapis alba (assembly GCA_012274485.2). Taxonomy (NCBI): domain Eukaryota; kingdom Viridiplantae; phylum Streptophyta; class Magnoliopsida; order Brassicales; family Brassicaceae; genus Sinapis; species Sinapis alba. The sequence goes on along the minus strand of MU107205.1, from coordinate 37,033 downwards.
AAGCCTTCTTAGACTCTGGTGCCAAAGCTGTGATTGGTCCTTCAACCGAACCGCAAGAGACGCCTCTAATCACATCTCAAGGTTCCCCATTTGAATACAACATCGGAGACAACGGTAAGTTTGAGATTGGTGAAGAAGAAGACGAAGAAGAAGAGGAAGCGGAAAGGGAACAGATGGAACCACCGACCCCGACAGCGACAAGTGACTGGGAAGATAGTGACCATGAGAAGATGAACAGAGACGATAATAAGTGTTGTGGTCTTTGGGAAGACGAAGAAGAGGAAGTGTGTGAGTTTGTTTGCCAGTTATATGATGTATTGTTCAGAGAGAATGCAAGTGTCGATGTTGCTCTTCAGAAAGCTCTTGCATCTCATCGAAAGCTCAGGTACACTTGTCATCTTCCCAATGTATAGAGAGGAGCAAACAATCTTTTTATTAATTATATATATCTTTTTGACCGGAGGGAGAGGAAAACTGAAAGAAAAATACAATATTTGGTTCGTTTCTGCATATAACAATAAGTTTCTTGCTTATAAATCTTTAAAGAGGTACAAGAAATAAAATTTTACAAATTTAGGCCTTGATTTCTCGCTCATTTTTTGTTGATAGATGTGGCATATACGGTTTGAGTGTTGAGTGTTGACCATTACGACAAAGCTAGAACAGAGTATCTAAGCATATTTCATTGCTGCAACGTAACGATATTCACCTGAATAAAGCCAATCATGTATCTTTCATTAAGACAATGATGCTTCAACTTCATCCCACAACTCCACATTTCTGGTGAACTTCTCTTTAACTTGAGCAATAAGCTCTTTTTCTTCTTCAACCTTTGACCCCTTGTCTAGTCCATTAACAAGCGACTTCATGATTCCGGAACCCAATTCTTCTCCAAACTCTCCTTACAAAGACTCGAACCCGACTCAAAGTTAGGGCTTTATGAGAAATGGAATAATCGCAGCCGTTAAGGGCCTTGTTAAAGTCATCATTATGGACGACTGAGATGAGTTGACAATGAATTTTTTTTTTTTAAAAGCTTACCGTTATCATTGCGCCACGGATCCGGTGTTAAATTAGCAAGACGTAGAAAAATTTTAGTGAAATGAGAGTGTATACACTCTTAGAGCATCTCCAACCCCACTCTATAATTTACTCTAAAATAGAGTGGAAAACAGAATAGTGAAGAAAAAAAAAAGTGATTACTCTATTTACTTTTTTTGTTTCTTCACTACTCTATTTCTCACTCTATTATAGAGTAAATTATAGAGTGGAGTTGGAGATGGTCTTAAGTAGCCTTCTTATCATGCCTAAGAATTTTATTCTGGTTATGCTCCTATGCGCGATAGCCTTGTAGCTTAACAGAAGCCTAAGATTTTTTTGTCAGATCACTTCTTAGTTAATTATTGAGTGGACCATTTTATTTCTTTTGTCAGGAAAGGTTGGACCATTTTCAATTGGTTCAGCCTCCCAATAATTACATACTAGTACATGACTGGATGTACTCTTTTGTGAACATAGTAAACTGTACTCGAGATTCCATTTTTATTTTTATCTTTTTTTTCCATCCATGAAGGAAAAAAATCGTGAGAAAATCAATAAAAAGTAAGTAAATTCTCCCTCCACTTTAAACAACTTTTTTTTCATTTTATTTGTCCACGATTTTACTTTGTTGTCACACCTTTAATCAAATCGATTACACATTGAAATTAGATGTGTGCAATAAAAAAGATCCCTTCTTTTTACGTAGTTATAAAATAACAAAACTAACATAAATTGGTGAAAAAACTCACTCATTAATAATAAAAAAAATACATATATTCACTCTGAAATACTGATTACAATTTTCTTCCTCTCCCACCCTTTTCCAGGAATAAATAAACAAATTTCCGAGTCATTAATCAACAAAACAACTTACATTTTTCGACTGAAAAAATAATGTTTTATCAATTAAATTGGCATCTTTCATGTAGTTCTCTCCCAAAACTATTGTTGGCATTCCACTTTTTACTGCTTCAGAAGTGGCTCACGGCTCTCTTCCCATTGGTCCAATCGGCTCGAAGCTTTCTCCACCTAAATGATTTTGTAAAGAAAACTATTAAGTACCATATCTATCCTAGACATACCAAGATCTATGCCTAAAAATTTCCCATAGAAGCATATAAAAATTATGTTGACCAAATAAATCATAGAAAATGTTTTTTTCTATTTACCTCTTTATCCCAATCAGTTCTAATGGTAACAATCACCAAGATTATGGTTTGCATTAATGTGCCACCAATCATCCCTGTCCATATTCCCTGTACCAATCAATCATTACAAACAAATTTAATTATTTGAATTTATCATTATTTAGTAGGTACATTTACGTAAACAAAATTAAATAAAATTTATTTTATATACCTTTGCTCCCATATCATAGGTGAAACCAAGTACGAACCCAATCGGAATTCCCACAACGTAGTAACAACCAATGTTAACGTACGCCACAAATGCTTGCCATCCACACCCAACAGCCACACCTAAAAGTTTGTATTACCAAAAATTAGTTTAAAATCTCGAACTAATTTATACTCCCTCCGTTTCATATTAGTTGTCGTTCTAGGTTTATGCATACAGATTAAGAAAACATTTAATTTTACATATTTTCAAAATAAAGACACTATTATCAATACACCTAACCATATACCAACCAATAGAAAAATAGAATAGAGAATATTATCAATAAATTTTGTATTGAAAACCGAAAACGACACTTATTTTGAAATAAAAATTTTATTCCAAAACTACAAATATTTTGAAATGGAAGGAGTAATTAAAAGCATTAATCAACTAAAGTTGGTTTGAGTTAGTTGTTGTGGGTTTTTCTTTTTACCTGACAAAACAGGCTGAACTCCATTGAGGACAATAGTGATGGCTAAAAAGGGAGATAAATCCGCAACGGCCTCAGCCACCGCAGGACTATCAGTAAACGCATAGCTGATGACATTTCGCCACGACAAGACCACAACTGCTTCAAAAACCGCTAGCAATAATGATACTGCTGTTGTTACAAACGTTGAAAACGCAGCCGCTCTTGGGTTTCCAGCTCCTAACTCATTGCTTACCCTCACACTATTCATAAATTGAAACCCAACAAAAGAAAAACGTTATTATTTAATAACCACAAGGAATAGGATTTATTTATATTTTTCTGAGGGGAAAATAAAAAAACTTATTTGTTTACCAACCTGGCAGCTGCGTTGAATCCAACGGAGACCATGAATGAGATTGCAGAAATTGACATGCTGGAAAAGAAAATAAAATTTTTAATGAGTAAATTGATAATATGGGTTAAGCAGGCACATGAGTGCATGCCGTTTCACTCATTGGAAACGCCACGCAGTTTGAAACTCTTTAGAAAACAACAAAAGTGAAGACAGAAGCTCAAAGAGCTTTCTCTGCCCTCTACTGACTAAGAAAATGACGTGACGACGAGGAGCCGTGTTGTCTTTTTCGACTCCTAATAGAAAATGAAATCATATAAAGCACTTACAATAATTTAATTGTTAATAGTTACATCTGTCTCGCTTTAATGCGATTAATTAACTATTTATAACTATATGCACATTCATTGATAATTTCTGAACTTGGAATGTTTTTTTTTTAAATACACACTTTTTGCAATAATTACTTTTGTCTATCTTAATACGACAAAATCCCATGTTCTCAAATTCATTGCTAAATAGTGTATACTTAATTTATAATGTATATGAAAACAAATATGTAAAAAATTCTGCTAATTTTGTAGATACTCAATTTAATATCTTATTTTGCAATTTAATGTTGATTATGTAATGAGATTAAATAGAGTTTTGGAAGTTACCATATAGCTAAAGAATCCAAAGCAAGCTCAGGGTTCTTGAGAAGTCCAGCGAGCAAAACAAGAATCTGAGAGTACCACGACTCAAGGCAAAGCATCACCGCTGAAGCCGCAGATAACCGGAAAAAATCCCAAAGACCTTCAAAAGCTTTCCAACTAAAACCTTCCCAAGTCCGACGACACCTCGGACTCATCTTAATATAAACAATCTGAGCCGCAACAATGATCCACCACGACAAGCTATGGATCAAAGACAAAGCCAAGAGACCAAACCCTAGTCTATAGACAGCGATCCATGACATGACAAGGTGAATGACTAGAGTCGCTGCAGAGATGTAAGCACTTGGAGTGACGATGCTCTGCGCTTGGAGGAACTTCTGGATAGGGAAGTTGACTGCGTAAGCGAATATCACTGGGATCATGCCGTAGACGAAGAGGGAAGCCATTGAGGTGACTTGTTCTGGCTCCCCGAGTGTGTTGAGGAGAGGCTTGGAGAAGATGAAGAGGAGGGACATGGGGAGACATGTGATGATCAGAACCACTGTTGATCTTTGGAGGTAGACGCCGAGCATCTCGTAACGGTGAGCTCCATGCGCTTGTCCACATAACGTTTCTACCGCACTTCCCATGCCGAGCTACGTAACCGGAAAATCAACAAAACCGGTTAGATTCGGGTTAAGTTGCAATAGATCGGTTAAGAAACCGGTTTAGAGATGGAATTGTTATTACTCCCTCAATTTTTTTTATATACAACGTTTTAAATAATTTTTTTTTGTTCTAAATGTTAGATGTTTTTAATTTTTTATGTAAAATTTATTAACACTTAATCTTTAATGACTAATAATATTATACATTTTATTTTATAATTGATTGAATTGATATTATGTAAATAATTAATAATATTTATGTTATAAAAGATATAAAAATATAATATTTTTAATCTATGGGTAAAATCCTAAAAAGTATATTAAAAACTGAGGAAGTATCAGATATCAACAAAACCGGTTAGATTCAGTTTAGTTTAAGTTGTAATAGAACAGGTTTTGATTCAGTTTAAGTTGCAATAGAACCGGTTTAGATTTAGTTTAAGCTGAAGTAGATCAGTTGAGAAACCGGTTAGATTCAGTTTAAGTTGCAATAGATCGGTTGATAAACCGGTTTAGGTTCAGTTTAATTTACAATAGATCGGTTTAGAAACCGTTATTACCAGAAGTCCATAGGTGAACATGTTGAAACCACTGTTTCCGAGTGAAGCGGCAGCGAGTTGGGAGCTGCCTAGGTGGCCAGCGAAGATACGAGTGAGGATGGACATTCCGTTGTTGATGACGTAGACGAAGATCGCCGGAGCAGCAAGGTGGAAAAGGAACTTCATCTCTATCATCATCGCCAGGTAGATCCGGCGGAGGTACGGCAGTTCTCGGTCGGTTAAGACAGTCTCGAGACGGTAATCGATGAACGATTTAGATGACTCGATCAGTGGACGGTGGAGATTTTCTAACGATTCTGAATTCATTTTTTCTTAGAAAGAAAATAATAAAATCGAAATCTGGAAACGATGAAATTTTTTCTCTCTCTCTCTCTCTCTCTTTGTTTTGTGAGTGTGTGTCTGTGTCTCTCTGCAACTTCGGTAGGACTTATATAATGCGAGTTTTGCCGTGTATGCTGACGGAAATAATAATAATTAAATTTTTATTTGACTGTGATCGCTTTTGTTTTTGTATAATAATAAATAAATAAATCAAAACTGGAAATGAAGAAACGGGGAAAGGCTGTTTTGCACTTTTTGAATATTTTTTGTTTGCTGTTGTATCCAACAAGACCCAAGTTTACACATCTCTTAAAATATTCTTTGAAAAAACGATTTTACATAATGCGTATGTATCATTTTCACAATCATTTTAAATAAATATTTTTTTAATAAAAAATATAACATAGCAGATTTTCTTAAATAATTTCAACTTTTATCTAAACTATTTCTAATAAAATCTCAAAACTATATAATTTTCTAAACTAACTGAAAATTAGTAAAAATAACTAATATATACATATTTCTATAATATTGAAATGCTTGATCATTTGAAAATTAATACCAAAAATGTTTGGAAACCTGAGAAGAATGTCATCAAATACGCATAATTTGTTATATTAATTAAGGCAACGATGGCTGAATTGTTTCAGTAAATTCAATCAATTATATTAGCAACAACTGTAAAAAGTTATTTTACCAATATTTTTTATTTATTTTTTAAGAAATATTATTTATGACTATCAAGAGATTATAAGCCGAAGCTAGTAATCTTTTTATGCTCTAAACCATAACATATAAGATTAGTTTTGTCAAAGTAAAAAGGTTTTGTTTCAAACATCACTGTGGCTTTTAGGCTTTTCCTTATATACTTTTTTCCATTTGAGTTAACAACACTTGATTGCAAAATGCAACCAGTATTAAGTTTTTTTTGGTCAGACAGTATTTAGTATTTATCATGCGTGTAAATTTACATGACATTGAAACATTAGATAGCACTGGTTTCAAGTTGCAACCATCATTTGATGGGATGTTCAATTGTAGTTTTCTTCGTAAAAACCCCAATAGTTCTGATAACTTCATATAAGAACTTCTTTTCTTGATTTAACAACCATTCCAATATAAAACTAATTCTTCCGAAAATCCTGACTTATGATAAATCGAATAAGACAATATATTATTCCATATTTAAATGATACATTGTCGTTTTGAGAGAAATTGTATGACTAAGACAGCTTAGATGTTCTTAAAGAATTTTGTTTGTTTATATACATTAGTGATTTAGGACTAATCCGATGGATACGCAGTCCTCTTCACTTTACTGGTTTAATTATACTGTTAAAGAACTCATGCCAAAAGAAACTCTCGAATGAGTTCACTCTCATACATTAGCGGTTTCCCCCCAACGAGGTCTCAACATGAAGACATGACGTTTTCCCCCTCTCTACGGGTCTGAAACTGGTCAGGAGTCTTTTACTCCAACGAGGTCTCAACATGAAGACATGACGATTTGGTGTTTTCCTTAGAGAATTCAATGCCTAAAATTGATTCGAAGCTCTATATTTATAGAAAAACTCGTCCAAATTTCATTTAGAAAAAATGCTTTCTGGCCAATCGAGTGGACATATGTCCATTTGTAACCGTTCGGCCCAAACCCGACCAACCAGTCCAAGCATCGAACACTCTTCACAGCTGGGTTGAACTTTTCGGCAGTTGGTCAAACTAGATGAGCTAGAACAGTTAGCTGATCCAGCTGACCTTGCTTGACTGAGTTTGGACCTAATCTCACTTCAGCTTGCCCAACTCGTCCAAATAGTGTCACTAGCTCTTCCTTTAGCTCGATGCAGCTTTATAACTTCTTTTTTCTTTGTTTTCCTTAACTCGATCATCACTCTAACTTAAATTAATATTCAAATAATGGAATGTTTGCCTTTTTTTTCACCGACTTGTACATTTCCTCGTTTCGTGGCCAATCTCGACGATCCTATCTAAGATCGGAAATATTCAAGGTGGTGTGCTAAAAGTCTCCTTAAAAGATCTTCCATATAATGCACTTGGTGTGTGGGGTTTCAGAGCATTTTATGTATTCTTAATTTTCAATGCATTGTTTTACTCCCTTAATTTTCAATGCATTGCTGATACCATTTATGACTAAAACATTTTTTCCATAGGTTTTCGAATTATGAGTGCAATAACATCAACATTTGCACTTAAATCAACTGAACTACTACAATAACATATGATTTTTTAAAAATAAATAAATTTGATCAGGTATACTTTTTTATGTAATTTGGGATCAAACAGATCACATGCCTAAATAGGCCAGACTAATCTCATGGGTGTACGTGATCCATAAGTAAGTTCGCGCACTAGACTTGCAAATGAACCGAAAATAAAAATTCTTACCAAAGATAATCATACATTAGTTCCTTTTAGTAGGTTCGAACTCGCAATATGTGTGTAGTAAGAAGCTTGCCCTTAATATCGGGCTATATCAGGTATATACCTTTGTAAACACCTAACTAAAGTTATTCAGAAGATAATTCATACACACATTTTATTTTGTGTAGTAAACATTAAACAAGACACGACACGAATGACTATTTATAGAACATTCAACTGCAACGGACCTTAGCAATAACTTCTATTTTGTTTCAGTTCAGACATAAACTGTATTTATTGGCAGGCAAAAGAAAGCAATGCTTCGAAACAATTAGTTCGTTTTCTTTATAAATGAATTTACTATAAATTTGTATTTTTTTTTTCTTTTGCAACTTATGGCGTAGGAACACTAGCTTAAGAAACGATGTCAAAATTTTGCTAAAGTGTCAGTACGTATTTCACTTGGATTAATGATCTAAAAATACTAAAGTACATACAGACAAGATCCCGAATAGAAAGATTCGAATATGATTACGAGATACTCAAGAGATACATACTTGAGGACTAATCTTGTTATTTTTAGAGTTGCTTCGATCTATGGTCGATATTAAATATTGATTCACCAATACGCAACAGAATAAATTCACATTTCGACTACAATCCAAGGCTGTTATTGGATTTGGATATACCACTGAAAAGAATAATTGGGGTATATAATATCCATAAAATTCTAGAATATACGTAAGAGACTCTAAAACCTACCTTTACTATTATATTCGTACGGGACATGCAGTTACAAAGATATTGAATCTGGTTTCTTAAATAGAATATTGAATGTCTATCCGCAACCACAAATCCGCAACCACAAATGATAAGTTGCAAAATGTTTGGTTACTTTACATTTTTGGTATGTCTCAAGAAAAAAAGAAAAAAACTTCTAGTTTTAGTGGTAAAAAGTTCACGATTGTAAGTTTCGCCACCTGAATTTGAAATCAGGTCATTGAAAAATTCACACGCGGAATCCTAGTGTCCGAGACTGAAAATCATTCACGATGATTTATATGGTGTTGGTCTTTCGATATCTAATTTGGACCACTTCGATGGAGTCAGAACACTCAATTATTTTAAAAAAAATCTCAAGAAAATGCCAGAAAAAGGGAAGATGGCGACTATTTGGTAAGCTAGAATTGAGTGTATTATCAACCAGTGACGAAAAGTAATGGCTGTAAAGAGACGTGCCTTTTGCACCAAAAAAGAGACGTGTCTTAGTTACATTAAACCATGATTATTACATATTTTTAAATTAAAGTTAAGTGACGATTCTTATACAATGTTAAAAACAACACCTTAAAAATTCTGTATAATCATGTCTTTACATATCTGATCATTTAATTGCATGTCGTCTTTGCGAACCTGGGGGCGTGCCCATTTCGATATAGTGGTGACGAATTATGAATGCCATGCAAAAAGGTTTACGAATTTATCACATAAATGACAAATTACAAAATTGATTGTATGGTGGATATTCATGACACGTCTAAAGTATAAATCGAACATAGCTAGTGAGGTGGTGCCTAACTCTTTGATCGATCCCTATGTCCAACCTAACTAGTATAGCCTAATAAATAATATTGTGTACAGTGTATTAGGTTCAAATAATACTTGATCATTAATTTGTGTAGTTAATTATCTGAATACCGATTAGCTGATTAGCTCGAATCTTATGTTTGGAAATACAATAATATTCCATGTGTTTCTTTTTAGATCACGTTTGTAATGTTTGTGATTACTCAAAAAAAGAAGGAAAAGAACGAGTCCAATTGAGAAATTTGCTTCCATTCTTAATTTCTTATTGAGAAAAAGGCTGGCTTAATTAATTTAATACTTTATAACCGATATATTCCCTTTCTTTCAAATTAAATATTCTTTCCTTTTCAATATAAATATTATTTTGATATTTTCACATAAAATAAAAAATGATTAAAATATAGTTAAATTATTATTAATTATATCTATTTAATCAATAATATTTGAAATAAATAAAATTATTTATATTTTTATATTATCAAAATTGCATTTTATAATTTTTAGGGTCATCAAATTTAACAGAATTTATATATGTTAAATATAATTTATTTAAAATTTTGAGTATTAAACTTAAAAGTCACAACTTTTTATTAATTCATATAATTTCTTATTGGATCATTCCTAAATACATATGTTATATAAGTAGAGAGAAAGATAGATTATATATAACAATATGTTGACTTAAGCTTGAAGATAGAATAGGTTTTAAACTATCCTAATGAGTTTAGGATTAGTAAAAGAATAAAGAGTTATCTATTAGTTATGGTTTCCTAATGAGTTTAGGAATTTGAATGTGTTATATAAGGAGATGCTAAACGTTGTGGCATAACTTAAGAAGTCTGAGAGAGTTCTAGTTTTGAGCTAAGTTTCTAGAACAACATATATATAAAGTGAGTCTTTATAAGAGTTTGGAGTAATTGATTTCAATAATTGGTATCAGAGCTTTATATTGAAATCAAGAACAAACACATTGAGAAGAAGCAAGAAACATGGGAGATCTAACAACAATAACCAAAGCAAAGGAAAACGTTTCATCATCAATACAATATCCAATGCTCAATACTATCAACTACACAGTATGGAGCATTCGGATGAAGGTGGCACTACAAGTACACAAGGTCTGGGAATCAATAGAACCAGGAGTAGGAGATGCCGACAAGAATAACATGGCACGAGCACTTCTTTTCCAATCGATACCAGAAAACCTAATACTACAAGTCGGCAGTCTTGATACTGCAAAAGAGCTTTGGGAAGCAATAAGAACACGGCATGTAGGAGCCGATAGAGTGCGTGAAGCAAGATTACAGACTTTACAAGATGAATTTGGAAGATTGAAGATGAAAGAAACCGATACAATAGATGAGTTCTCAGGAAAACTTGCAGAGATATCCTCCAAGTCGGCAGCTCTAGGAGAAATTATAGAGGAACCGAAGCTTGTAAAGAAGTTTCTGAGCAGTCTTCCACGAAAAAAATATATCCATATTATAGCTGCACTTGAGCAAGTATTGAACCTTAATACTACCACTTTTGAAGATATTGTTGGTAGATTGAAGGCCTATGAGGAAAGAATTCAAGATGATGATCAGCAAGAAGAACACGGAAAACTCATGTATACGCCTACTGACACACAAAGTCAAAACCACCAGAATAATTATGGAAGAGGTAGAGGATATGGTGGACGATTTAATAACAGAGGAAGAGGCAGGGGATACGGTGGAAGAACCAACACTCAGCGAGACTGGAGACAGGGCAGAGATGCCTCCAAAGTAGTGTGTTTTAGATGCGACAAGACTGGACACTATGTGTATAATTGTCCTGACCGACTACTTAAACTCCAAGAGACTCAAGAATCCGAAAGCGAAAGCACACATGAAGCTGAGGAATTGATGATGCAGGAAGTATATCTCAATGAAGAGAAAATTATGCCAAGTAGATTTGAAACACACTCCGACAAAGACAACATCTGGTACTTGGACAACGGAGCTAGTAATCATATGACTGGCATTCGGGAGTACTTCTTGGCAATCGATGAAAAGGTCACAGGAAAGGTGAGGTTCGGAGATGACTCAAGAATCGACATAAAAGGGAAAGGATCAATACGGTTTCTATGTAAGGACGGCAAGAAAAAAACTCTAACAAATGTGTACTTCATACCTGATCTAAGGAGTAATATAATCAGCCTCGGTCAAGCCACCGAGTCAGGTTGTGATGTCAGGATGAGAGACGATTATCTGACATTATATGACAGAGAAGGAAATCTGTTGTTAAGATCAGTAAGATCGAAGAACCGTCTTTACAAAGTAGCTATGGATGTTGAAGAAAACCGATGCCTACAGCTCAAAATAACCAAAGATTCAACGACGTGGCATGCAAGACTCGGACACGTGGGATCAGACACTATGAAAGCAATGATAAACAGAGACATTGTGTCAGGTATACCCTTTATACCTGTGGAGAAGAAGACGTGTGCATCATGCCTTTTAGGAAAACAGACACGGCGTGTTTTCCCTAAAGCAACAACGTATCGAGCCTCTACTATCTTAGAGCTCATCCATGGAGACTTATGTGGACCCATATCCCCTCCAACTGCAGCAAAGAACCGGTATGCGTTTGTCTTAATCGATGATCACTCTAGGTACATGTGGACAGTACTGCTAAAGGAGAAAAGTGAAGCATTTGCCAAATTCAGAATTTTCAAAAATACAGTGGAGAAGGAAACCGGAGTAGAGATCAAAACATTTAGAACTGATAGAGGTGGTGAGTTTACCTCAAAAGAGTTTCAAGATTACTGTGATAGTCAGGGTATACAGAGACATTTGACAGCACCATACTCACCACAACAGAATGGTGTGGTGGAGAGACGCAATAGGACACTAATGGAGATGACTAGGAGCATCATGAAGCATATGAACGTCCCAAATTACTTGTGGGGTGAGGCAGTAAGACACTCAACGTACTTGATCAATCGCCTGGCAACAAGAACACTAAAGGTACAAACTCCATACGAGCTATTTAAGGGGAAGAAACCGAATATACAACACCTACGTGTCTTTGGTTGTGTAAGTTATGCAAAACCTGAGACACCACACCTAAGAAAGCTCGATGATAGAACTCGCGTTTTGGTACATCTTGGAGTTGAGCCAGGAACTAAAGCCTATCGGCTTTATGATCCAAAAGTACGCAAGATAGTGGTAAGCCGGGACGTAGTGTTTGATGAAAATAGAAGCTGGGAATGGAGAAACCAGGGAGGAGAAGAGAGTAGTGTACATAATATAATATCGTTTCCAAGTCTTGAGAATGATCAAGAAAATACTACAACTGAAAGTGACAACGAAGAAGATATAAATGTGAAAGAAGAAACACATAATGATGAAGATGATGGAGAAGCAGACACGAATGAACCCGAACAGCCTGTACTAAGGCGATCCACAAGAGAGACAACTCGGCCTAGCTATCTAGATGACTACGTGATGGTCATGGAGTTGCTCGAAACAGAGCGTGTTCTGTTCCTTGTTAACGAGGAACCATGGGATTGGAGTGAAGCAAAATCTGAACGAGTATGGAGAGAAGCTTGCGAGGAAGAAATTGCTTCTATAAAGAAAAACAAAACATGGACTCTTACGGATCTTCCCGACGGATGCAAGGCAATAGGCTTGAAATGGGTTTTCAAGATTAAACGTAATGCTGATGGGTCCATAAACAAATACAAAGCTCGATTGGTAGCAAAAGGTTATGTACAACGGCATGGAATCGATTTCGAGGAGGTCTTTGCTCCTGTTGCTAGAATAGAAACCGTACGAGTCATTATAGCCTTAGCAGCTTCCAATGCTTGGGAGATACATCATCTTGATGTAAAAACAGCGTTTCTTCACGGTGATCTAATAGAAGAAGTATACGTTTCACAGCCTGAGGGGTTCAAAGTAAAAGGAAGCGAGAATAAAGTGTATCGTTTGCATAAGGCTCTCTACGGGCTGAGACAAGCGCCTAGAGCTTGGAACATCAAGCTCAAAACAATCCTTCGAGAGTTAGACTTTGTCAAGTGTGCAAAAGAACCGTCACTCTTTAGAAAACAAACGAAAAGGTATCACTTGTTGGTTGCAGTCTATGTAGACGATCTGCTCGTCACGGGAACAAGTCTCGATGCTATTCAAGAATTCAAAAGAGAGATGGCGAACAAGTTTGAAATGAGTGATTTAGGAAAACTCACCTACTATCTTGGAATTGAAGTAACTCAGTCAAGCGATGGTATAACACTTAAACAAGAAAGATATGCAAGTAAGATACTTGAGGAAGCTAATATGGGAGAATGCAATATGGTCCATATACCTATGGACCCCGGACTGAAGTTGTCCAAGTCTTGCGATGAAGAAGGGGTGAATGAGACCGAGTTCAGAAGAAACATTGGCTGTCTTCGTTATCTCATACACACACGACCTGACTTAGCTCATTCAGTGGGGGTGCTTAGCCGCTATATGCATGACCCGAAAGCGAGTCATAAGGCTGCATTGAAACATATACTGCGGTACTTGCGTGGAACATGTTCTCTCGGTCTTCATTACAAGCGGAATGGGAAGAAGGGGCTTGTTGGCTATAGTGACAGTAGCTACAATGTAGACCCAGATGATGGTAAAAGCACAACTGGACATATCTTTTATCTAAATGAATGTCCAGTTACTTGGTGCTCTCAAAAACAAGAAATAGTTGCATTGTCTTCATGTGAGGCAGAGTTTATGGCGGCAACCGAGACTGCAAAACAGGCTTTATGGCTTCAAGAACTACTCAACGAGATTGTAGAAGACACAGCAGGAAAGGTTGTCATTAGGATTGACAATAAATCTGCAATTGCCCTCTCTAAGAACCCTGTTTTTCATGGTAAAAGTAAGCACATTCATCGAAGATTTCACTTCATAAGAGAATGTGTAGAAGATGGGTTAGTAGACGTGGAGTATGTGGCCGGTAGCATACAGAAGGCAGACATATTAACTAAGTCACTTGGAAGGATCAAGTTCAAAGAGATGAGGGAGCTTATTGGAATTCAAAATGTGAAGAAAGAAGATATCAAGCTTAAGGGGGAGAATGTTGACTTAAGCTTGAAGATAGAATAGGTTTTAAACTATCCTAATGAGTTTAGGATTAGTAAAAGAATAAAGAGTTATCTATTAGTTATGGTTTTCTAATGAGTTTAGGAATTTGAATGTGTTATATAAGGAGATGCTAAACGTTGTGGCATAACTTAAGAAGTCTGAGAGAGTTCTAGTTTTGAGCTAAGTTTCTAGAACAACATATATATAAAGTGAGTCTTTATAAGAGTTTGGAGTAATTGATTTCAATACAATATATTACACAAAATAATATATAACGATATATTACAAGTTCGAAAAAACTATATTTACTCAAGCATAAAATGGAGACAACTTTTAGCGTTGCATTGGTCAAAAAAAGAAAATTTGGTCAACAGAACAATTGTGAAGAAGCTGAGCCGTAAAACGAATATCACGTGGGACAGCAAGCACACGCTAAACTCGTGCATCAAATCAACACACGTACATAGAGAGATCTATGGTCAACCCAACCGCAAACGCGGTTTGTCTCATAAACGCCAAACTACAAGTAACAAACTCAACAACGATTAATTGCGTCTATTTCAGCCAAATCTGAACATAAAAATGCAGTGTAATTTTCATGATTATATATAGCAGAAAGATATCATTAACATGTGTAGTATTCGATTTGTCCTCTTTAAAAAAAAATCTCTAAAGGATAACCTTTCTAATTATTTATGTTTAGCCAGAAATAATTAAAAAAATTATCTATTAAAATCCCATAAATAAAAAATTTATATATACATACTTTCTCTATTTAATTGTTCTACTTAAGTTCGTCGAACAATTTAAATTCATCTCTTTTTGGTATTCTTATCGATATTGAAGTTTTTTTCTATTTTTCCTTTTTACTTGGTTGGATCTCCTCATTCACTTCTCTTCATTGGAATTATCCAGTGATTACATTTATTCTATAAAATTTAGTTAAGTATTCTAAAGTAAATTTAGTTAAATCATATTCTATATGTCAAAAAGAATTTAAGAGTAACAATCTAAATCACATTCTAAAGTAATCATTTTCCGCCCCAAATGATTGCCGAAGCTGTAAACAAATGTAGTCTCTGTCTCATGAAATTCCAACCCTTTAACTAACTGTTGTATTTTTTTTTATTTTTTTGTCAACAACAAGTAGTTAGCATAGTATGTGTATGCAGTATTTCATTGACTTTCTGATACAAAATCATATACGCCGTCATCATTTGATTTAGGGACATAAACTATTGATTTCCCATTGGAAGACAACTCAAACCTTTCAATTTTGATTCGCTATTAAAAAAGGTTTAAATCTCTCAAAATGTTTGTAAAGTTTGGTTTGTATTGAATAATGAGTAGTCACATCTTTAAGTTTGATTTTATTTAATGATAGAGTATTAATCATTTAATATCTGTGAAACATATAAAATGTTAATTTTATTAGAAGCAGAAAGAGTATTAGAATGTCGCATGCCAATTTCAAAGAACTATAAATCAGATAGAGTGAAGAAGGGTTTTAAGTTTTAAGCAAATATTTTTTAACATTGAAATATAATTGAAACCCTTAAACATATTTACATTATGAAGTTTTATTACTCTCTTCCATTTTATTACTTGGCATTTTAGGTTTGTACATATAAATTAAAATATATTTAATTTTGTACATTTTCTATTGAAAATTGAAAAACATAATGTAATCTTAAAAGCGGTTTTGTTCAAGGCATCATCTATTAAAAACATAATAAGAAATTCTAACTTTAATTCAATTTTGATATCACTTTTCAAATTTAATTCATTTTCATATTTTAAATTTATTATGAATAAAGACACAATCAATCTTTCTAAATTATTTATAAATGTTTAAAACTTATTTATTAAAATTTATAAACTCAACTTCACTCTTAAAATACTTAACTTTAAACAATTATCCCTAAACTTAAAATCCAAAAGCTACGATATTTTCAATTAAAGATAAGTGCTATACGATTTAATGTATTTTAAGTAATTTCTCAAAACATAATGAATATTATTTATCATGATGCATCCAAAATCTGCAATTTACATAAAAATATCTAGATTTTATTATTTCCGCAGCTCAAGCTCGTCATCCAGATTCAAATCTTGAGTTGGAAACTATTTAATACTCTGGCCCCTTAATACTCCTACTGAACATCCAATGCATAATTAAATACTGAACATGTCACGTTGTAGCGGAAACTAATTTTAATCATATAAACCACAAACATCGCAGCATTTGATTTTCCTTATGGCTATTATCGTCTAGGTAGTTAGTCATATGAATTTGTTTTTAGTGTAAATATAAGTTAAGATAAGATTAACACTTAAAAGTTAATCTCCGTTTTCCTAGAGTCAGATCAAAACTTTGTCTCACTCATTCCCACGTGAATCGCGATCTCCTAGAGAAGAGGATATTGCGGAAATGAGTAATGACTTATGACTTATGGTTACAGCTAAAATAATGATTATGCATAGTTCAATTATTGATCTAATTAATCAGATTTAAATCATAACTTTTGATTGGACTGCGTTATAAATTCTGACAGATGGACACGATATAGATGAACTGTTTTCTAGCTAATGGATATCTACCATGCATATCTACCATGCATATCTCGTCTCTTTCCATAGATAACCATAACATTGTAGGTTGCTATATTTAGTAGTTTATTAAATATAACGTCCTGGAGTTTATTAAGATCGAAAACTCAAGAATCTTGTGAGTTTGGCTGGGTCTATATCTTTTCTTTTTTTTTGAAACTTATGGGTCTATATCTATTGGTAAATGAAGTAAGAAAAAGGTGGATAAGCTTAGTTGAGTGAAAACTGGACCTTTTGTTTTGTACTTCGTAAGAAGTAATTTTTTTTTTTTGTATTTTTATGCCAGAGCTCACGTTATATTTTTTAAATCAATTTTTTTCTGTCAAACGCATGGCAAAGATAAACCCACTAGTACATTTTCAAGAGGCAAGCATTCATATTCTATATCACACATGGTAAATTAAAACTGAAAAAAATCACAGGTGGTCCTGAAAATCTGAATAAACGAGTATTTTAAATAGCATGGGATCGACAGAAAAAAAAAACGAACTAGGATACATCCCATGTGAGATAAATTGGTAAAATAACTTATCTTGTCTTTAATTTAACAGTTTACCAAAAAAAAATTATCTTGTCTTTAATTTAACAGTTTACCAAAAAAAAATTATCTTGTCTTTATACTCGCAAAACAAGATAAACATAAATATATATGGTATTGTTAATTCGTTATACGACATATATTTTAAGAACTACTACTCTCCCTCTCTATCATATTAAGTGGTTTTAAGGATTTTTTTTTTGTTTCATAATAAGTGATGTTCTCACTATTCAAGATAAAATTTAATGTCATTTAAAATTTGTAACCAATTACAAAATACTGCATTTTTTTTATTGGTTGAACTTGTTCTATTTAATGTTATTTTTATATAACGAGGACAAATTCTATAAAATTTTAAATTTTCTTAATATTTGTGCAAAAATCTTAAACACCTATTAAAATGATACAGAGGGAGTATTGAAGTGGAGATCATACTCCCTCCGTTTCAGATTAAGTGTCGTTGTAGAGTAAAATTTTCGTTTCAAAATAAATGTCGTTTTATAGTTTCAATGCAAAATTTATTGATTTTTTATTTTAATCTATTTTTCTATTGGTTGAAATGTGGTTAGGTGTATTGGTAGTTGTGTTTTTATTTTGGAAATATGCAAAATTAAATGTTTTCTTAATATGTGTGTCGAAGTCTAAAACGACAACTAAAATGAAACGGAGGGAGTATTAACTACGTACTTAAAGCCGAAGAAATCTTAGCACATTAGGACAAAGGTTCGACATCAACGCCAAACTGAATCCCACTCTTGAAGTGGAAGATCATAAATGAAGAGGTGATGTGATAAAAGTCTTGTGCAAGTTGACTAAAACGCCTATTCTCCGCAACAACTTGCGTGGTAATTCGTAGAGTTTCAATTTCTTCAAACACAATTCAAGTTCACATTTTTAAAATCAAAGAGATTGGTATCGTCGGACATTCATCCCAGTAATGTCCCACCAACATAGGCTTTAGCCATACAAAGATCCAACGAACACCGTTATGTATCTGCGAAAGAGATTTGGATTTAATTGATCGTCTATAGAACTTGGAAAGAGTTAAGACATTTTGGTAATTACTTATATATAATCTTAATCTAACAATATACAATATAGTAGTAAACTAGTATTGGATATTCTTTTTTTTTCTCAATAGTATTGGATATTCTTACGCATGTTCTCATTGAGATTATCAATCGGTCAGACCATTAACCACATATTATAGAAATAGCAAGTTTAATTTTTTTTGCTACATACTTTTACAAATATATTTTTATATATTTGTAACTCGTCTGGTTGTTTTGGGTTGGATGAATTATGTCAAAAGTATGTAATTTCAAGACTAAAATAAATTTCCAACCAAAATATATAGTTGTCAAAATTTTTAAGATAAACTGAAACTTTTAACCATTAGTTCTTGGTAATTAGTCATGAGTACTCAGGTATTCGTTCGGATTCAGATAAAATATTTTGAATTTTTGGGTTTACACTTCTAAATCACTTTCTAACATTTTAATATAACCAGGTTCGAATAATAAACACTTCAGGTTTGATTCAAATTTGTATTACATCATAAATTTATAAAGTAGTCATATATTGTTCGGATTCTGATTATATTAGTTAGAATATATCTGAAATAAAAAATTAAAGCAAAATATAAAGAAAAACACTTA
Organism: Sinapis alba; assembly: GCA_012274485.2. Taxonomy (NCBI): domain Eukaryota; kingdom Viridiplantae; phylum Streptophyta; class Magnoliopsida; order Brassicales; family Brassicaceae; genus Sinapis; species Sinapis alba. The sequence continues at coordinate 17,790 of MU107205.1, read as the reverse complement.
AATTGAACAAATATTAATTTAACGTACATAAAGTTAATAAAATAATTAAATCAAATATGAAAACAAACATCGTTTTTAACCAATATGCTTTACTTTTATAGATATAGTAAATTTGTTATTTCAATGAACAAATTATAAAATACTTTTTATAATTAATTGGCTATTTAAATAATACATTTATTTATTTTTTAATATTTAGTTTTATATATTATGTCAATATAAACATTGAATTGAGCATTTGAAATACTAATATATCTAATAAATATTTACATTGACTATTAAAATTTAAATTTTTTAAGTTATCCGTTTGGATTCCATTAATATGCTGTTTAAACGTTACATGGGAGGTGAAACAAGCAAATTCCTACCAAAATTCATAGAGCCATCACTTTTCCACCATCCCAAAGCTCATATGCTTGCATGATTTTGACAATTTGTTAAGTTTACCAACTAGAATCGGCTCTATATGAAATGAAGTTTCTAAAAGAAATTCTTTGCATACAGATTAATCAAGTAGCACTTTTAATTTCTGAAATCAAATGTCTATAAATAAATAAAAATTACAAAGTAGAGAAAGCAAACATATTATATAATATATAAGCTTACAGAAAATAAACCCTACAAGACCTTTCTCTTTACATTAAAAAGGTTTCCAAGAATCATGAATTTCAATAAAGATAAAAGACTTTCTGAAACTTATACCTCAAACAACTCGAGCACTTGAACCGGTCATGTCAACATACTACTTCCGACAGCTGACTGTACCGGTTTAATCAACGAAACACAGCTTACGTCTATTAAACCGGTAAGAGATAAGAGTGGACCCGGTTTAGTTCTGGTATCATGACAGAAGCATCACAAGAACCATAGACAATACAAAGATCACCAAACGTTTCACTCCCTCATTGTACAGACCTGAGACATCAAAAAGAGAGAATGAATACACATTTCAGATTTGTCTATCAAACCCACATTGACAATCCTCCACTCTTGACTAGTTTTTGGTGTAAGCTAGGCTCATTACTAATAGTGTAACATGAGAGGTGAAAAACTTACTGGGTTGCGAGGAGGCTGCAGCAGGAAGAGCTGGGATTCTAACAGCTGTAAGTTAAGCACAAAAGTGATGAAAATGTCTAAAATCAAGAAGCTAAATAAGATAATAACAACGCACGTTTTTTACAGGTAGAGGCTGAGGATTGAGAAGAAGAAGGCCACGGGGCTGGAATGTTGTCATTGAGATCACAAGTGAAGCTTATTCCCGTGTCTTGATCGAATATAGCATCAGATGGTAAGCTTGGTAATAGACAACCAGATTCTTTAAACCAAAAAACAAAGAACAAAGTCTTAAGAGTTAATAATAAGAATGATTTTAAGGTTCCTGACATGATGAATATAAATGAAAGTTTAACTCATACCTTGGTTTCCAACTGTTTGTATCCAACCCACAATGCATCATCAACCAAAAAAAACAAAACGGGTTAAAGATTTCAAATGTAAAGAAAAATAGATGTTGAATGTGTAAAGTAGAGCACCTTGAAGAGAGAAGTCTTTGAGACTTATATGACAAGCAGTGAAGACATTCTTAGTGATGTTTAGCTTCTGAAGCTTTGTCCCTAAGGAGGTTGCGCAATCCAAAGCTTGCAAATTAGTTATAAGTGATTGCTTTTGCAGATGAGAAACATAACTCTCCATTGCACGGCAACAACTTGTTTGGTTACTTAACTCGTTGCTGCAGTTACCACTGATGTGTCTCATGTGTGGAAACACAAGAGGACAAACTGAAACCAATACACAAAAAATGAGGAATGTTAACACATCAAAGGTTAAAATGCTAAACCTGATTTGGTTTTACCTCTATTGATTTTGCAGTTTGCTAATCCTCTGAGAGTTTCCTTAGCCTGAGAAGGGTTCAGTTTAGTGGCTAGCCAACGGTGCACTATGTTCTTGCAATCATTGATCCTATCTGAGTTATCCATCAAAGGCTCAGATGCTTGCAGAGTAATATTTGTAGCTGCGTCGAGTATCGCATTTTGGCAAGCCTGTTCACAACACTCCTTGACAGGATCAACTTTCTCACAAGCCAAAAGAAGCTTAGATGTATCCACCGCGCTTTCAAACTGATCCACATTGATTACAGGGCAGGAAGAAGCAGTGAGATTCGACGAGTGAAGTGAACATATTCTCCCAAGCTGGCTAGAAGCGCCTTTGCCTACCAGGATTTGCTCTAAATCCGAGAGACAGTGCTTAGACTGTGTTCTGTTTAAGGCAAGCAGACCAGTCTCTTTGCTAGCTTTGCCGAGGATAATCGTGAGAGCAGCGTCTAGCTGAGGACAACACATCACATTGGCTAACAATGGAGCAAAGACAGTCCAGCAGTTGTGTGAAGTTGTCTGAATCAAACTCTCGGAAGCAGTGAAATTAAGAGAGCAAAGCCCTGAAAGATAGATCCAAAACCCTATTAGTATAGAGTTTCTTCACATACATATATTAAAGAAACGTGACAAGGTTATGATGAAACAAGAACAAACCGGATAGTTTGGGAATGGTGGTGTTGATGTATGGAACCATAGGAGAAGGTGCAATGAAGGGAAGGAATGGTTGAGGAGAAGTATCTGGTGATATCTCAGGTAACCACTCCTCAGATGAACCTATACCAAACCAAAACATCACATTACAAGCATCTATAAAACACTCATAAAGCTCAACACACATTACAAGAAAATTTTCTACAGAAAGAGTGTAACTTTAAGATGACCCATCACAATAAACAATTAGATTGTTCTAAATCAAGCCAAAAGAATCAAACTTTCTATTAAAAAAACTGTACTAATCAATTAAGGAAACTGATAAGACATAACCCTTTTGCTTATAAACCCTAATTCAAGAAGAGAATCAAAACTCACATAGCAGAAACATGAACTGAAGAACCACGAAGAAACCTAGCTTGAACTCCGCCCTTCTCCTCATTTCTCTCCCTTCCTTGAACAGACAGAAGACAGAGAGAGAGAGATTGTGGAATGTCTATGGTCTCTTTCAAAGCTCTGTCTTTTCACCACTACTGTCTGAAGAGAAAGTCGTTTCTCTCAGCGGTTTTGATATAAAATCTAGGTAGAGAAGAAGATAGACACGAACAAAGAAGTAAACAGCTGTCTTCGTCTTCACAGAAAAGAGAGAGAGACCCCACAAGGCAATGAACACAGACTGTTGTGTAATAAGAGAAGGGAGCGCTTGAGAGCATTTATTACTCTCGCCATTAAAGTTCCCACCTTTTTCTCTCTCTCTCCCTCTACCTCTAAATCTAATCTTTTTACAGAACCGGAATCAAACCGAAATGATAACCGAGTTGGGATTCGATTAACCGGATTTGATCATTAATTTATCAATACATATTCGTAATTTCGTAGTCTAGTCTAAAGTCTGCTTTACTACTCGAGTAAATGTTAGTTAGTACTGAGAAATTAAATAAACAAAGGCCGAACCGTTGGAGTAATTTATTAAACCTGTTGGTTAAAACCGGTACAGACTGATCTTTGTGAGAACGCATTCATAACAATCGGTAAACTACATTTGTATTTATTTATTGATTTTGTTTCACTTTCGGAGAGTTTCGTCGTGCTGAAGAAATGGAACACTAATGACACGTGACTGTGCTTAAGGCGTAGGGTCCGGGCACGTGATCGGAACTGTGCTTGCTTGCTGCTTTCGGAGGTTAGAGCGAGGGTTGATGGTAAAAGTGGGCCTGCGGGATCTAGAACGTAATGATGGACTTTTAACGGGCTTAGAAGGCCCATAGAAAACGAGTTGCATAAATAAACGGTTCAATAAAGACTTGGTTGGGGATGGGTCTTTTGTCTAAATAGAGTGGAGTGTTGCGCAGTTTCATAATAAGTTTTATTTGATTTGGTTAGGAGACTTTTTTCTCTTTTTTGGTTAGGAGAATTTTGATTGTTTGCATCTAAATATAACTGGAAGAGTTTATATGAAAAGGTATTTTGTGACAGAGAGAAACAAAGGGAACTCTAAACAATTCAAAAGCATGCAAGTATATTCGATATTCGCTTTATCTTGTCTTCTATAGCTAATGGTTGGAGTTAATATATAAGTTTTCAGAAAAAAACATACAACAATACGAATAATTTATATCAATATTCCAAGGAAAATATATAAATAATTTTACTGTACTATTTAATTTTGTCTTTTAGAATGATTGGATTTTATTATGGCAGTTGGGATTCTGATTCTTTTTCAGACATACATAGACATGTATGGTTGTGAGTGAGCTAAGATCTTGTCATCCTTTCTCTGGTTTATAATTTAATTTTAACAGCCATAAGTATTTTTTTTGTTTCACCTTCCCATCTCATGAGCTGTTTGAACAAAACTAATATGCTGAATTCTTAATACCAATATATAAATGTAAAAAGTAAATTTTTTTGAAGAGAGAGCTAAGGATGAGTTGTGTGGGAAAGAACACATTATCTCTCAATAAAAGCTTTTTAAACACACATGCCATTTTTTGTATGGTTTCCTTTTTAATTATCAAATATTTTTGTGAGAAACATAACATGTGTTCTAACTAATATTGATGCTCTCGTACTTCTAAAATCAAATGTTTATCAATAAATAATCTACATCCATACTTATTATTAAACATCAATAATAAATATAGTCTTTACTACTCTTCAAGACTTCAATTACATAGTTATGCATTTGTGGGTGAAAATCAGACATAAATCAAAGATTTCAGACACAAATATTTGGTTTGCAATTAATCATTAGTTAAACTAATCTGATTTATTAACAACCATTTTTTGTACAATTCCTAATGTACTTTTTGAATAAATTCCTGATGTTTTTTATCCTTCTATAAACTTTTGCATACACTTTTATCCTAGTTCATAATATAGTAATTATGTTTTGTTTTTCCGTAAACTCTTGGATGAGCATTTGATCAATTTAATTATATGGTACTTGTTTAAAAAACAGTACAATAGTATCGGGTCATTTTTGCACTGGTACGCCTATTTTGTTGAATGCAATTTAAATATCTTTACAGATTTCAAAACAAAACATTTTTACTTGCAATTTAATACTAACCAAAACTGTGAGGATGAAAAAAAACAAAACAATGATGATACAATTCTTCTTGAGGTGGAGCTTATTATTGCAGGACGTTGAGTGATAACAAGACACTGACCGTTTCATGTCACAAAAAGACAAGTATACTGATGCTAACAATCACAATAAAAATCACACCCTTATTAAATATAACAAATAGTAAATATTTAAGAAAATTATTAATTAAAAGCCCCTAGAAAATTATATACATTTTGTTTTCTATGTTTCATACGTTCCCATTATTAGATATGTGATTTTTAGTAGTTAATTTGTTTAAGTTGAAAACAAGAACGTGGAATGCCCTTTTCTTAGCTCTTGCAGTAAGTAAATTTCCATCGGACTATTTGGAATATACTTCATCATAGTAACATAATATATAGTTGTGAAAGCATCAAAATAGTATAAGATAATGAAAATGCACTAAGTTTTTATGCAATAGAAATTTTATTACTAAAAATAATTAACAAAATCGTTATAAATTTGTGTAAGTTTGTAGGTTGCAAGTTGTAACTGCTCTTTACTAAACCTGTCTGATTCTCTGTCGTTCACTCTCAGCCGTTCAAGATGCCCACAGCGGGACCGTCGCGGGTGTTTTTAGGGTATGATTATTGCGGAGTTCGATGGAATTCTTAACGTAATATAAGAACTGTTTATTAATTTTAACTAAAAAAGTTAAAAGACAGTTCTTAAATATCTAAACTTTTTCTTAATTAAAATAAAAAACAATTTTTATATTATGCTAAAAATTCCGTCCTAAGAATCCTGCAATAATCATGACATGATTCTTAGGAGTACTGGATCTTTATATATCCACATAATTAGACAATAAATTATTATAAACTTCAGTTTCTATTGTGTTCTGAAAGGTCCTCCACCTTCGTATAAAGTCTATAAGTCACGTAGATTCTTTTCAGATTTGACCAAAATACAAAAACAGATGGTGGAAATTAAAATTCCTTTTCATAAAGATGACCGAATATTAAGTACATATATTGGACGAAAAAGACATTTATTGAACACAATATTCTTCCACGCAATTTCTTGTATCACAAATTATTGTAAAACTAAATTTATGCTAACTTTCATCATTCTATTAATTCTTACAGTTGATCTTAGATGAAAATGCTATATAAATATCGTAGTAGAAAACATTATGTAGTTGGAATAAACCCTTTAGTATAGTAAAAACAGAACTATTGGCTTTTCTAGTAATCTAATATATAGTGAGTTGGCTTTTTCTCTCATTCTTTCTAGGTTTAGCTTAGTTGCTCAAATTAAACCTAAAGCTAAAGTATAAACTAAAAATCGTTTTATTCCATCTCAAATTTGTAAACTATATGACATAAAAGTCACAGATTTGTATTGGTTTCATGCATGTTCAGTAGAATGTCTTTTATCAGAAAAAGAAGTAGAACTATTACATCCCAACGAAATTATATCAACCAAATAAGGATAGCAAAAAAATGTAATGGATTTAAAATATAATTATAATATTAAAAATAAAGAATAAAAAGGATCAATGGAGATGTTAATCTTGTCTGGAATATCGTGGTTTAATGGTAAGGACGAGTTCTTTCATGCATTCATATTGATAATTTGATTCCTACAGAAAATTATCTCACAATGTTTCTAGACGTTTCACACCGATATGAGTCATTGCTTTTGGCTTATTTGTAAGTCTGGTCTACAAATTTACATGTAGGTCACATATAGGTCACATATCGCCAAAAGATTAGTTTGAATCTGTTTGAGTATGAGATCTACTTCTCTTATGAGTTATAAAAAAAATGTTAATCTTTCCATTCTGTATTGTATACTTATGCTACTGCATGTAGCTATAAGATCACACATGATAATATATTCTCTGGAAAATAAAACAAAAGACGAACCAATGGATTTGAAAAACTTTGGGTTCTAAGGGCATCTCCAACCCAACTTCATTTTTTCCTCTATTTTGGAGTAAAAATGAATATGGAGTAAACATTGCTCCAACCCTACTCCATTTCTCACTCTATAATGGAGTTTACTCCATAAATGGAGTAATCTATTTTTTGTTTGTTCATCACTCCATTATGGAGTGAGAAATGAAGTAGGGTTGGAACAATTTTACTCCATAATCACTTTTACTCCATTTTGAAAGAAAAAATGGAGTTTTACATTGGAGATGCTCCAATGGAGATGTAAAACTCTATTTTTTCCTCCAAAATAGAGTAAAAATGATTATGGAGTAAAATTGCTCCAACCCCACTTCATTTCTCACTCCATAATGGAGTGATGAACAAACAAAAAATAGATTACTCCATTTATGGAGTAAACTCCATTATGGAGTGAAAAATGGAGTAGGATTGGAGCAATGTTTACTCCATATTCACTTTTACTCCAAAATGGAGGAAAAAATGAAGTTGGGTTAGAGATGCCCTAAGCTAGTAGGGGCATTTAGTAAGAAATAGAAAATATAGAAGCCATATTGCACAATTTTAGTATTTATTGTCACATTCTCTTGTACCTTCTCCTCGCAAATGCTATATATATACTCCTCCATTTCACTCGGTCTGAAACTTATAGCAAAATCTCTAACATTTAACTCCTTAATAATAATTATACTGTTATTATTATAAGTAACAAAATTTAATTAAGCGACAAGAGGCTGTGGCTGAGTTGCATGGCAAGAGGTCGTAACCCGACGACGATGAACCGAAGCGATCGATACCTTGGAAGCTACAGTTACAGTGACAGTCACGTAACCTCCCTCACCAACGAATTAGAGCTCGCGGAGGAAGACATCTGGTCCCCGGCAGTCATTCACAACACCGAGACAGAAGAAGATTCATACAGCGGGTGGAACTTACGTGCTAACTCGATGAAAAGTGGGCGCGTGGGAGGACTCTCGCTGACTTTCAAAAGCTCTTCAAACGCGCCGTCGTCATCTCCGATGCTCGTGCAGCAGATCCACGGCGGAGTAGGTGAAGGAGGAAAAGTCCTGCGGAGTTTAGCGTCTTCAGCGCCGGTTAACGTGCCGGATTGGAGTAAGATATATCGAGTCAACTTGGTTGAGTCAACACACGAGCTGGAGGAGGAGGAGGAGGAGGAGGAACCGGGGATGATGCCGCCGCACGAGTACGTTGCTAAGAGTGAAGCACGGCGGAGTAGGAAAATGGGTGGTGGTGGGAGGTCGATGTTTGAGGGTGTTGGAAGGACTCTCAAAGGTAGGGAACTAAGGCGTGTTCGTGATGCGATTTGGAGCCAAACAGGGTTCTACGGCTAAGAGATTAACAAATAACAATATTCTAGATTTTAATTGAAATATTTGTTTTGATAAAAAAAAGAAGAAGTAATTTTGTAATTTTCGAAGGTTTTTTTTTTTGCCTTTAACGAGCCTAAAAATTCAAGTTCCTCTTATGATGTTGCCTACAATTCAAAAACCATTTTGCCTTATGTTAATTAGTTTAAAAAACTTTTAGTTTATTTTCACAAAATAGCATTTAAGGAAGAAAATAATCAAAATGTTTTATTAAAGAAATAAATAAACACTTTTATCCATAGAGTTAACTAATCTAAATTTAGGATTTATAGCTAATAAGTAGAGCTTTGGGTGTGAGGTTTAATTTTTGTAAAAAAAATAAAATAAAAATAAAAATAAAAGTTTTTAAAACAAAAATATGTTATTTTGATTTTTTTTTAGATCTATTTTGGTGATAAAAACTTAAAAATAACTATTTGAAAATTATTATTTTTGGCCTAGAATTAACTTTTTCATAGCAAAATAACATATTCTGTTTTTCATATTATATAGATCATAATTTACTTTATATGCCAATACTTTAACAACTGCAAAAGTTATAAAAATAATTTATTTAAATTTAAAATAGAGAAAATATAAAGTTGAGAAAGACTTTCCCCAAACTTCATAATTTATTTTTATATAATTTTTCTTATACATTTCATTAATTATATAACAAATTATTAGCTTGATTTTCCTTAATCTTAATTTTTCCTTAATCTTTAAATGTTGTATTGAGAAGCATATATATATATATCAAAGCATAAGCGTGAAAGAGACCAAAAGATTTTGGAATACTAGCGTTTTGATGTATCTCTGTAAAAGGGGATGATCTTGAACCCTAACTCGATTCTTGTTTGGGAGAGTCTTCACAAAATCTCAACATAGACATACACATATAGACTTCGACATAAAATTCCTCAATGTTAGTCTCATTTTACCATTAAAAAAATATATACATGCAAAAGATGGAGTAATAATGGGTATACTTGATTCAGAAAAAAGAGTGTGACAAGTTTGGAGAGTGTTGCATCAAAGCATATACCGGAGGCAAATTTGTCAAGAAAGTTTTGGGTCTCTTTGGTCCCTTTGTGCCTTTGCTTTCTTCAAGAAAGTGCCTTTGAAAATGAATTGTGAAAGTTGTTTTCATATGTGTCTTGTGGTCTCTTTACATCTTTCAATACGCTTATCCCAAGCTCTATTCACAGTTTCTTCCAATAGCTTTAATAAATGAAAATTGTAATTTTTGTTCTGCCGACATGTTTGAATTCAACATATAATGAATAGAAGAAAAACTGATCTGAGACAACTGAAAGTTCGAAAAATGCTTTAGAAGTAACTCTTGCAGAAATAATGGATCAAAATTATGTTTATTAGAAATGGAGACTAATAAAATAGATGCATAGGTTAGCAAATGTTATTGTGGGTTGTTTTATTCAGATATTTTAGAGTTTGATATGATTCTTCATCAATACAAATTTACAAAACTCATTGACTTGATGCTTTACAGGTATTGATTCTCGAACTACTAATTAGTTTACTTTCTAATTTTTAATGGCTTGAACAACCATAGCATATCTATTTATTTATCTGCCTAATCTGCTTCCTGTAGGAAAAAGATATTCTAAAAATACATATAAAAATATATATCATACTTCTGAATTCAAAAATATGAAATACTATTCCCTAGAATATCTTTAAAACGAGCCAATGGTGTTCAATAATCATATATTGTCACCTAAAGTTTCAACAAAGCTTATGCGATACATTCTAATTCATTTTTCAATATAGTTTATAGGAATTTTACCTTTTTTCCTAATTTTGGAACAGAAATTTGTTCTAGTTAGTTTAGATATATACTGGATTTTGTAAAATTAATGTTAAATACACTATATATTGTTCGCGTTTGGTTGTCATTGAGAAAGAAAATCTCGAAAAAAAGATTTCAAAGAAAATGGTTTGAAGATAAGTAAAACGTTCCTTTTCATTTCAGTGTGATCTGTTGAAGGAGCTAAAGGCATCCACATTAGAGGTTTGTTCAATTAAACCTCTCATATATTATAGTCATAATCTTTAATGAGTTTTTCAAAAACTTGAAAATCTATGTTAAAAAATTTCAATCCTCATAATAAACTTTGGTATAATAATATCATTGACATCGACGAGAATCTCTCACCAATAATAATAATATTTTAATAGAAAAGTTTCTCTCACCAAAAGTTTTTTAAATTTAAAGAGAATTTTTCATTAAAATATTATTATTTTTTATGAGTTTTTCAAGTTTTAAGAAATTCTTTAACTAAAAATATTATTATTTTTTATGAAAGATTTTCGACGAGAGACTCCGACTACAAATACTCTTAAGTTTCTCATTTTTAAAATATTCATTTATTAAATATTATTACAATCTATGCGGTGTTCCATTTTGGGTCAGTTAATTTTTTTATCAAACTACTTTGGTTTGTTTTGTAATTTCAATTGTTTACTTTGTTTTTCTTGTGTAGAGATTGATAAAGAAGAGAAAGCGCCCGGTTCAAAACAATCTATACCTAAATATAAACCGAAGTTAAACCGGATCAAGAACTAACTAAACGTTTTTTGGCAGGTTTCCTCGAAAGGTGGCCGATTCATTCTCTTCTGCTCTTTAGGTTTATCGCATTTCGTTCTCATGCTTTCTCTGATTCTCCACGGAAGAAAGTCTCTGGAGCTGCAGAAATGGCGTAACTTGCGATTTGCAGTGAACCCTCTTCAACATTCATCTGCTTTTTCCTCTGCAAGTGCTGCTGCAGACACTCCCCTTCAAGATGGTCGTAAAGGTCAGAACTTTACAGTCTCTTACCTCATTGAATCACTGGGTTTCACCACAAAACTCGCAGAATCAATCTCAAAGAAAGTCAGCTTCGAGGAGAAACGCAATCCTCAATCAGTTCTGAGTCTTCTTAGAAGGTATGGGTTCAGAGCCTCTCACATCTCCAGCATCATTACAAACTATCCAGGATTGCTTACATTAGATGCTGAGAGATCTCTTGCTCCCAATCTTAAGTTCTTAAAGTCAAGAGGAGCTTCAACCTCTGAGCTCACTGAGATTCTTTCCAAAGTCCCTAAGATCTTGAGGATCAAAAAGAACAAAACTTTGGGAAGATACTATGATTTCGTTAGAGAGATTGTACAAGCCGACAAGAGTTCCAAGTTCGAAGTGTCGTTACCCAACGGTCCTAACAGAATTAAAAACGTTTTTGCTTTGAGACAGTTGGGTATGCCTCAGGATCTCTTGTTCCCTTTGCTCATCTCTCAGAACGGAACTGTCCATGGCAAAGTTAGATTTGAAGAGTCTCTCAAGAAGGTTCTTGAGATGGGTTTTGATCCCACAACCGCAAAGTTTGTGCAAGCTCTACGCATGCTTTATCAGATGAGTGAGAAGACGATAGAAGAGAAAGTTAAGGTGTATAAAAGGTTAGGCTTGAGTGTAGAAGATGTATGGGGGATGTTCAAGAAGTGGCCTACCTTTATGACTAACTCTGAGAAGAAGATAACTCAGACATTCGAAACCTTCAGCAAGTGTGGACTAGTGGAAGAAGAGATCCTCTTGGCGTTCAAGAAGTTTCCGCAGTGCATTGGTGCTTCAGAGCATAACTGTGTTGGAACATTTCTAGGGCTGGGATTCAGTAAAGATGAGGTCACGGTGATTATCAAGCGCTTACCTCATTGCATTAGCTATTCTGCAGAGATGGTGAAGAGGAAGACTGAGTTTCTGGTGAAGGAGATGAATTGGCCATTAAAGGCTGTTGTTTCGTACCCTGCTGTACTTGGATTGAGCATGGACAAGAGGGTTGTCCCAAGGTGTAATGTCATCAAAACTCTCATGTCCAAAGGTTTGCTTGGAAGTGAACCCCCTCCAGTGGGGTCTTCGTTGGCGTGTACCGATGAATTGTTTTTGAAAAGGTATGTGAGGAAGCACGATGATGAGGAGCTTGTGGCTGAGCTGATGGCTATCTTAAGAGGGTGTCATGCCTCACCGAGATAGTATAATCATTTGTTAGCATCTCTTGATTTGGCAGGTAAAAGTGCAGCAGAAAGTTTCAGAGGTTTGTGATTTTCTTTTATTTTGAGTGATGAATCCAAGCAACTACTGGAGAGAGCTATTTATATAGAGCAGTAGAGTTATGTAGGTTCACATTTTGTTTTGACAGTAATCAAATTACATTATGAATTGGTCTTCAAAGGATGTGGTTTTGAATCCTCAGGCATTTTGGAAAAGAAGATTGGCCAAACACATTCTTAATTTGTATTAATGTATGTCAAACATGGACATCATTTCTAATTTTTAATAATTAACTTAATAAAACTTCATAAACTACCTAAATCATTTGACTAGTCACAAAAAAATCTCTATATTTTCTAGAGAAATGAAGACAAAAATTTCTAAACCTCTTTGACCATTATACTATGTCAGTGAATAATGCAACTATACATTAAAACAAGATTTTAATATTTTTTGAATCTTTCACAAAATATGTGGGTTACCTCCTTACGAAAATATTGAGTTTTAGGTAAATACTCTATATATTGAAACTTAAATTCTTTAGTGTTTAAAAAAAAAAAAAATTATAAACCCATTCTAAATTTGTATTAACGTATGTCAAATATTTTTTTCATGGTATATGGGCATCAGTGAAAGATGAAACTATGCATTAAAACAAGATTTTCATATTTTTTTATTTTTTTTTCTCAAAAATGTGGGTTAAGTCCTATGAAAATATTGAGTTTTCGGTAAAAACTCTATGTACTAAAATGTAGATTCTTTAGTTTTTTAACAAAAGTCCAAACCTCTTTGACCATCATCATATGTCAGTGAACAATGCAACTATGCATTAAAACAAGATTTTCATATTTTTTGAATTTTTCACAAAATATGTGGGTTAACCTCTACGAAAATATTGAGTTTTCGGTAAAAACTCTATGTACTAAAACTTATATTCTTTAGTTTTTTAAAAAATTATAAACCCATTCTAAATTTGTATTAATGTATTCCAAATTTTTTTCATGGTACATGAACTTCATTTATAATTCTAAACAATTAATTTAATAAAACTTCAAAACTTACCTAAATCAGTGGAATAACCACTAAGAAATCTATATTCTCTAGAGAAACGGAGACAACAAAAGTCAAAAGCCTCTTTGACCATCATCCTATATCAGTGAAAGATGAAACTATGCATTAAAACAAGATTTTCATATTTTTTTATTTTTTTCTCAAAAATATGGGTTAAACCCTATGAAAATATTGAGTTCTCGGTAAAAAATCTATGTACTAAAACTTATATTCTTTAGTTTTTAAAAAATTATAAACCTATTCTAAATTTGTATTAATGTATTCCATCATGGTACATGAACATCATTTATAGTACATCACTTATCGAAAAACTCAATATTTTCGTAGGGGTTAGCCCACATATTTTAATTTTTTTAAAAAAATTATGACAATCTTGTTTTAATGCATAGTTGCATTGTTCACTGACATAAGATGATGGTCAAAGAGGTTTTGATCCTTTGTTGTCTCCGTTTCTCTAAAGAATTGATATTTTTTTAATGTTTATTCCACTAATTTTTATAGTATATGATGTTTTATTAAATTATTTGCTTAAAAATTAGAAATGATGTCAATATACCCTGAAATAGAGTATAGAATCCATTAATACAAATAAAGAGTGTGGTTAGAAATTTTACAAAACATTAAAAACTACAAAATTTAGAAAATACATCACTTACCGAAAATCTCAATATTTTCGTAGGGGTTAGCCCACATATTTTAAGAAAAATTCCAAAATTATGATAATATTTTTTTAATGCATAGTTGCATTGTTCACTGACAGAGGATTATGGTCAAAGAGGTTTGGTTCTTTTGTTGTCTCCGTTTCTCTAAAGAATTGATTTTTTTAGTGTTTATTCCACTAATTTTTATAGTATATGACGTTTTATTAAATTATTTGTTTAAAAATTAGAATCAATGTCAATATACTCTGAAATAGAGTATAGAATACATTAATACAAATAAAGAATGTTGTTAGAAATTTTACAAAACATTAAAAACTTCAAAATTTGAAAAATATTTTCGTAGGGGTTAGCCCACATATTTTGAGATAAAATAAAAAATTAAGACAATATTTTTTAATGCATGGTTGAATTGTTCATTGACAGAGGATTATGGTCAAAGAGGTTTGAATCCTTTGTTGTCTCCGTTTCTCTAAAGATTTAATTTTTTTTAGTGTTTATTCCACTAATTTTTATAGTATATGATGTTTTATTAAAATATTTGTTTAAAAATTAGAAATGATGTCTTTTTATCGTGAAATAGAGTATAGAATACATTAATAAAAATAAAGAATGAGGTTAGAAATTTTACAAAATATTAAAAACTACAAAATTTGAAAAATATATCAGTTACCGAAAAACTCAATATTTTCGTAGGGGTTAAGCCCACATATTTTAAGAAAAATTCAAAAATTATGACAATCTTGTTTTAATGCATAGTTGCATTGTTCATTGACATAGGATGATGGTCAAAGAGGTTTGGATCCTTTGTTGTCTCCGTTTCTCTAAAGAGTTGATTTTATTTTTAGTGTTTATTCCACTAATTTTTATAGTATATGATGTTTTATTAAACTATTTGCTTAAAAATTAGAAATGATGTCAATATACTCTGAAATAAAGTATAGAATACATTAATACAAATAAATAATATGGCTAGAAATTTTACAAAACATTAAAAATCTACAAAATTTGGAAAATACACCATTTACCGAAAAACTAAATATTTTCGTAGGGGTTAGTCCACATATTTTAAGAATAAATCAAAAATTATGACAATCTTGTTTTAATGCATAGTTGCATTGTTCACTTATATAGGATGATAGTCAAAGAGGTTTGGATCCTTTGTTGTCTCCGTTTCTTTAAATAATTGATATTTTTTTAATGTTTATTCTACTAATTTTTATAGTATATGATGTTTTATTAAATTATTTGTTTAAAAATTAGAAATGATGTCCATATACCCAGAAATAGAGTATAAAATACATTAATACAAATAAAAAATGTGGTTATAAATTTTAAAAAATATTAAAAACTACAAAATTTGGAAATTACATCACTTACCGAAAACTCAATATTTTCGTGGGGGTTATCCCACATATTTTAAGAAAAATTCAAAAACTATGACAATCTTGTTTTAATGCATAGTTGCATTGTTCACTGACATAAGATGATGGTCAAAGAGGTTTGAATCCTTTGTTGGCGCCATTTCTCTAAATAATTGATATTTTTTTAATGTTTATTAAACTAATTTTTATAGTATATGATGTTTTATTAAATTATTTGCTTAAAAATTAGAAATGACGTCAATATACCCTGAAATAGAGTATAGAATACATTAACACAAATAAAGAATGTGGTTAGAAATTTAAAAAAACATTAAAAACTATAAAATTTGGAAAATACATCACTTACCAAAAAACTCAATATTTTCGTAGGGGTTAGCCCACATATTTTAAGAAAAAATCAAAAATTATGACAATCATGTTTTAACGCATTGTTGCATTGTTCACTGACATAGGATGATGGTCAAAGAGGTTTGGATCCTTTTTTGTCTCCGTTTCTCTAAAGAATTAATGTTTTTTAATATTTATTCCACTAATTTTTATAGTATAGGATGTTTTATTAAATTATTTGCTCAAAAATTACAGATGACGTCAATATACCCGGAAATAGAGTATCGAATACATTAATACAAATAAAGAATTTGGTTAGAATTTTTACAAAACATTAAAAACTACAAAATTTGGAAAATACATAATTTACCGAAAAACTCAATATTTTCGTAGGGGTTAGCCCACATATTTTAAGAAAAATTCAAAAATTATGACAATATTTTTTTAATGCATAGTTGCATTGTTCACTAACATATGATGATGGTCAAAGAGGTTTGGATCCTTTGTTGTCTCCGTTTCTCTAACGTATTGATATTTTTTAATGTTTATTTCACTATTTTTTTATAGTATATGATGTTTTATTAAACTATTTGCTTAAAAATTAGAAATGATGTCAATATACCCTGAAATAGAGTATATAATACATTAATACAAATAAAGAATGTGGTTAGAAATTTTACAAAACATTAAAAATTACAAAATTTGGAAAATACATCACTTACCGAAAAACTCAATATTTTCGTAGAGGTTAGCCCACATATTTTAAGAAAAATTCAAAAATTATGACAATATTTTTTTAATGCATAGTTGCATTGTTCACTGACAGAGGATTATGGTCAAAGAGTTTTGGATCCTTTGTTGTCTCCGTTTCTCTAAAGAATTGATTTTTTAGTGTTTGTTCCACTAATTTTTATAGTATATGATGTTTTATTAAATTATTTGTTTAAAAATTAGAAATGATGTCCATATACCCTGAAATAGAGTATAAAATACATTAATACAAATAAAAAATATGGTTATAAATTTTACAAAACATTAAAAACTACAAAATCTGGAAAATACATCACTTACCGAAAAACTCAATATTTTCGTGGGGGTTAGCCCACATATTTTAAGAAAAATTCAAAACCTATGACAATCTTGTTTTAATGCATAGTTGCATTGTTCACTGACATAGGATGATGGTCAAAGAGGTTTGAATCCTTTGTTGGCGCCGTTTCTCTAAAGAATTGATATTTTTTAATGTTTATTCAACTAATTTTTATAGTATATGATGTTTTATTAAATTATTTGCTTAAAAATTAGAAATGACGTCAATATACCCTGAAATAGAGTATAGAATACAATAACACGAATAAAGAATGTGGTTAGAAATTTTAAAAAACATTAAAAACTACAAAATTTGGAATATACATCACTTACCAAAAAACTCAATATTTTCATAGGGGTTAGCCCACATATTTTAAGAAAAAATCAAAAATTATGATAATCATGTTTTAACGCATTGTTGCATTGTTCACTGACATAGGATGATGGTCAAAGAGGTTTGGATCCTTTGTTGTCTCCGTTTCTCTAAAGAATTAATGTTTTTAATGTTTATTCCACTAATTTTTATAGTATAGGATGTTTTATTAAATTATTTGCTTAAAAATTACAAATGACGTCAATATACCCGGAAATAGAGTATAGAATACATTAATACAAATAAAGAATTTGGTTAGAATTTTTACAAAACATTAAAAACTACAAAATTTGGAAAATACAAAATTTACCGAAAAACTCAATACTTTCGTAGGGGTTAGCCCACATATTTTAAGAAAAATTCAAAAATTATGACAATATTTTTTAATGCATAGTTGCATTGTTCACTGACATATGATGATGGTCAAAGAGGTTTGGATCCTTTGT